>JAGGNK010009548.1:24401-47673 GCA_017590115.1 Montifringilla adamsi | reverse complement strand
CTGGGTACCTCAGTTGGTTTTCTGATGCATGCCTTCTAATATTTTCCTAGTAAGCATTTTATTAAGTAATTGCCTTCCATCAGGAAGTTTCCATTTCCTAAATTCATCTTGCTCTCTTCCTATCTTGCTTAATTGCAATTTTTCCTCATTTGTAATTAATATTAACATAACTCTTTTGGCCTTATTTTCTGCTGCATCTTTAGCTTCCTGATCTGCCAAATTTCCTCTTATTTCTGGGGTCTTTCCCTTTTGGTGTCCCTTAATATGTACTATAGCTATCTCTTTCAGGTAATTTTAATGCCTCTAAAACCTCTAAAACAAGTTCCTAATGTACTAATCCTTTTCCTCTTGAATTAAGTAATCTTCTACCTTTCCAAATTTTTTAAAGGTATGTACTACTCTAAAGGTATACCTTGAATCAGTATATATAGTTCCTTTCTTTTGTGTTAAATATTCTAATGCTCTTTTTAAAGCATATAATTCAGAAGTTTCAGCTTACTAGTTTGAGGTTAATTTCCCTTTTTCTATAGTTTGCATGTTTTTCCCATCAACTACTGCATACCCTGTATTTTCTCCTGTTGCAAGGAGTTGTATCTCTGTTAGCTAACATGACTCCCAAAGGGCTATTTTGGGGTTTCTCTGCTAGTATGCCTTTTTCCTGTACCAAACTTACTGGTTTTCTGTTCCATTTTTGAGATCTTGTCTATTCATCCCCTCCCTCTGTTTTTACTTTCACTGACAACCTAAATACCACTTTTCTTTCAACTACACACACACAAAAATAAAAAAACCTTTTTCTCACACTGCTTTCCAATACAATACACCTCCCTCCAATGAGATATAGTGAAGCTTAAAATACACAATCTACATTACATATACTTTCATTCGTCTACATTCACTCACTTTTATTTCTCATTCACTTTCACACATTCTTTTACACCCTCAGGATCCCAAGCAGATCCCTGTTTTCAGAGAATCACGGGTCCCAGAGGCCCCCCCTTGCCTTGGGGTTGGCCTCCGGGTTTCAGTATCACTGGGCCTCTGGGAAGGGCCCTGGCTCTGGTGCCTCTGGTGCCAGTTCACCTGTGAGGCTGTGTGGGTGTCACACTCTCTAGCCACAGCCCTCTCCATGCGTCTGGGAGAACAATGGCCTGTTTGCGGGTCACATGCACCTCTTTCCACAGCCCCCCCCTTCCCACCTGCCCGGGAAGTTGAGGCTGATTTTGTGTTTAACTCACTCTCACACACAAGACAACAATAAGGTACCTTTTACTTTCAAATAACTTATTACAATTTTAGGTGTTACTGGCCAGTCCCAGTGCTCTTGGATATCCCTCAACCCAGCTGTGTTGTCCAACCCCAGATGCTCTTGGGCATTTTTTTATCCCTCAATCCAGCTGTGTTGTCCAACCCCAGATGCTCTTGGACATATTCTCAATCCGGCAGAATTTTGCTCAACCCTGGATGGTCTTGGAGTGTTAATCCTTCAACCTAGCAGGTTTTAATTCTGGATGCTCTTGGGCACTCTTATCCCTCAATCCAGCAGAATTTTTAGGGGTCCCTTCCTCTTGTCCCGTTTCCTAGTGGATTGGGCTAGGAAACTTCTCTGCTCCCTTCCTTCGAGGGATCCAACCCCTCCCTGAGACCCAGTCCCAGTTATCCTGGGGGATTCTCTCACTCCTTTTGACATTCACTTTGTCTCTTTACTGGCCGTTTTCCTTGCGGAAAGATGGAACCGCAGCATAGGAGACTCCACACTCGGGTAGCAGGTCTGGGACAACCAGCCCGCCTCTCATTCACACACATTCATCCCCCAGACCCGCCCCCCTGAAAAGTACTTACCAATCCTTTTTCCTTTCCGGGTTCTTCGTGCGCACTACTAGTCTTAGGGGGCCAATTACCGCGGTTCTAGGGAGACTTTTTCCCTTCTCCTTTGTTTTATTGCCTCCTTTTGTCCACCGATCGTAACCTGCGTCTGTCGGTCACACTAGGGGAAACAGAGCGAGGCTGCCTAATCGGGCAGGGCACGCCTTCCTCACCCTGACTCTCCTAAAGCACTGGCAGCGAGGTGTTAGACACCATCCTCTGCTACCATAATTGTGAAAAACACCAATCACTTGTTTTTAAAATTTTAAAATTTTAAACGTTTAATAGTAATAAAATGGTTATAAAAATAGTAATAAAATTAGGGTAATAAAAATTTGGACAAATAGGATTAAGACAATACAAAACAATAAAAACAAAGAGTTGCAGATGGTCCAGGTACCTTTTTCTGGGCAAAATAAGCCCAAAAAAGGACACCAGTGAACAGAGGATTAACCTTTAAAAGCAATAGCCTGTTGCATATTCATACACCTCATACATGATGCATAAATTCCGTTCAAACAAAGGATTCTGTCTGGTCAGTGTCAACTCCTTCCTCTGAATCCTAACCGTGTCTTCAGGGCTGAGCGAGGTGGTAAGAAGTTATTTCTTCTGATAAGAGAGCAATAAATTCTTTTTCTCTGAAAGATTTAGGTGTCCTGTGGCTGCTATCTCGGTGCAAGTCCTCTCTTTAAAAAACGTATCTTACATAGCATAGTTTCTATTTTAGCATTACGTTATAACCTAAAATTATATTTAACACACTACTTAAGAAAATTAATACAGCATAACTTTCTAACATAACACATATAATATCCATTTTAATATTTGCAAAAAGCCAATCATAAAATACGCATTTTTCACAGCTAATATTCAAAACTAATCACTGCTTGGTTTTGTCAGGCACGGAGCAAGTTCTTAGTAGCTCCTCATAGAGAATAACTTCTGTGGCTGACGTTTTTCCCTCTTCACTACTGTGAAAAACACGTTCACTCTCCTGTGAAAATTTAAAAAGTGTAATAAAGGACAGTAGGAGACAAGGACCATAGAGCAAAGGTTATTATGGCTGAGTGCATCTTGGCACTCAGCCAAGAGCACACATCTTTGGGGATACCCCTTAAATACCTTTTCCATTACATCAGCTTGTTGCATATTCATAGACCCTTATGCATAGTAAACTTTTCCCCCAAACTAGTTTACATTTTCTAGAAACTATTTTACATGGCCCCTCCTTAGGTCTGCCTTTTTAGAGCATGCATGGTTTTTGGCTGTGGTTTTGCCTCCTTCTCCTTATCATTTCCAGTTTGGGCCTTGGTCCATACTTTCTTCAGACAGTGAGTGCTGATAGTTGGCATATCTGTATCAGGTGTCCTCATCCTATGTTCATTGGATGTTATCCCATCCAAGCAGGCATTTTAACACAAGCATAGCTATTTCACTACTATGTCTAAGCTTCATTAATAACAGAAATAAAAACTATATCAAAGTTACTTTAACACTACACATATAAATCCATTTTAATATTTGTGAAAAGTCAGTATTACAATATGTATCTATAACACTACAAATCAATTCATGCAAAACCAGCACAGCTTGCTTTAGCAAGGAAACACTGTTGCAGTACAGTTGAAGGAGTGGGGTTGTGTGTGCTGTAACACAGAAATAGAACTTTGCATACAAAGTTGATTTGTAGATGGCTGAGTAGGAGACAAGGACCATAGAGCAAAGGTTATTATGGCTGAGTGCATCTTGGCACTCAGCCAAGAGCACACATCTTTGGGGATACCCCTTAAATACCTTTTCCATTACATCAGCTTGTTGCATATTCATAGACCCTTATGCATAGTAAACTTTTCCCCCAAACTAGTTTACATTTTCTAGAAACTATTTTACATGGCCCCTCCTTAGGTCTGCCTTTTTAGAGCATGCATGGTTTTTGGCTGTGGTTTTGCCTCCTTCTCCTTATCATTTCCAGTTTGGGCCTTGGTCCATACTTTCTTCAGACAGTGAGTGCTGATAGTTGGCATATCTGTATCAGGTGTCCTCATCCTATGTTCATTGGATGTTATCCCATCCAAGCAGGCATTTTAACACAAGCATAGCTATTTCACTACTATGTCTAAGCTTCATTAATAACAGAAATAAAAACTATATCAAAGTTACTTTAACACTACACATATAAATCCATTTTAATATTTGTGAAAAGTCAGTATTACAATATGTATCTATAACACTACAAATCAATTCATGCAAAACCAGCACAGCTTGCTTTAGCAAGGAAACACTGTTGCAGTACAGTTGAAGGAGTGGGGTTGTGTGTGCTGTAACACAGAAATAGAACTTTGCATACAAAGTTGATTTGTAGATGGCTGAAGAGTAGTTATATGGCCACAAGAATTAGAGTTTGCAAATAACTAATTAAATATTAATTTTTTTTTTTTTTTTTTTGCAAAGGGTACTGCCCGCAGAAAGAAGAAGGTTGTCCATAGAACAGCTACAGCAGATGACAAGAAACTTCAGTTTTCTTTGAAGAAGCTGGGTGTCAACAATATTTCTGGAATCGAAGAGGTAATTGCTTGAAAGGGGAAAATGCTTTTCTATATAGAAGTATAAAATTTATAAAACATAATTTCCTTGAAAGTAACATGTTAAAATTGCCTGTAAATTATCTATAGGTGCTTAACTGAGCTTTAGGAACTTGAACTAGTTTCCTGTTAAATTGAAAAATCGTGCTAAACTGCTTGAAATACTGGTTTTGTTTTGTTTTCTCCCCTTGCAGGTAAATATGTTCACCAACCAAGGAACAGTCATTCACTTCAATAACCCTAAAGTTCAGGCATCCCTGGCTGCTAACACTTTCACTATCACTGGCCATGCTGAGACAAAGCAGCTGACAGAAATGCTTCCTAGCATCTTAAATCAGCTTGGAGCTGACAGTTTGACTAGCCTGAGAAGATTGGCAGAAGCCCTACCCAAGCAATGTAAGTTAAAACTTGAATGCATTTCCTGCTGGCAGCTATGGGGCTTATTTCTATAGCTGCAGTGAAATTCAGTGCACTCTTACTGTCTGCAAGCATATTATAAAATGCTGAAAAAATGAGACACTTAAATCTTATTTATAGCTCAAATCCAACAATGAATATAACAAAATAAAGCAGAGACCCCTGTTTCTCAGCATATCTTGCAGCTGGTCCAGGACTAAAAAGTTGTAGCCAGACTTGATTTCTTGGTAGTTTACTACTTGCTGTGGCTACCATATTTTGGCATACCTAGTTCATTAAAGCTAGATAGAGTTACTATGAGAAAGTTAGGTTTTAAAAGAAGGTATGTCTGTTTTGACACTTTTAATGGAAACATAAACAGTAGGGAGAGGGACTTGAGGACAGACATCTTGCTACTGCTTTGTTCCCTCACAGATGTGGTGAAGGTATTATTTCTTGCATGGGCTTTTTGATAGCTAAGAGGCATTTATACAGCATTTGTAAGGAAATATATTATCATTTCTGTGTGTGTAGAACAGTGTAGCAAACAGGACTGGCATGATCAGTAAGCTAGATACACCAATTTCATATCCTATCCTTAAATTAGTAAAAGAACCTGAACACTTTTTCTCCCTAAAACTATGTGAGAAAAGTAGAGGAGGGACCTAAGTATCTGGTGTTTGGAAAAGCTGCTGCTGCTGCTGCTACAGGGTAAGAATTGGGAGCAGAAGACAGGCTTGTTGATACTGAGACTGATGCCTTAAGTTTTTAGCATTTATATTTTTCAGATCCTGTACTGCATTATTGTATAACTCTGAACTCCATATAGAGTGTTAGTAAGCTCTCATCACATTTTTAATTAACCTCTGATATGCAAATAGACCAAACTTTTATCCATCTGAGAAACTCATGACCGTCATCCATCTTGGATGTAGTCTCTGCAAGGCTTTTGCACTGCCCAAGGTGTATCTATTGAAGGCCTTTAATAAATACCCACTTTATTTTTTTTAACTCTGTCTAGCCTCTGTTCTAGGTAGCCACTGCAAGGCATCAGGACCATGTTTCATGTCCTGCATGTAGGGTTTTCCTACTTACATTCTGCTTCTTGTGGCAGTTATGAACTTGATTGTTACGGTTTTTCTTTCTGTGCTTTGCTGCCAGCAAAGATAGACTCTATTCCTAAAGCTGATGATGCTTCTCTTCTCTCAACTTCCCACTGAAAAAAATTCTGCTAGAAGTAGTGTTCAGGAGGTGAGGTAAACTGCTTTCCCAATGAAACTCAGATCCCTCCTTCCTAGTGTCAGCTGTGTGGCTTCCTTCTGGTAGAAGTGGGGCTTGAAAGAAAGAAAACTTGAAGGATTTAAAATGAACCTGTTAAGATCTCTCTTCTTATAAAAAGGTGAGACAACTATTTATTTAAGGGAGGGTCTATTTATCAGGGAATGTATAATAGGACAAGGGGTAACAGTTTTAAACTGACAGAGGGCAAGTTTAGATTAGATATTAGGAAGAAATTCTTTATTCAGATGGAGGTGATGCACTGGCATGGGTTGCCCAGAGAAGCTGTGGCTGCCCTATCCCTGGAAGTGTTCAAGGTGAGGTTGGACAGGGCTTGGAGCAACCTAGTCTAGTGGAAGGTATCCCTGTTTATGTTAAGGGGGTGGAACATGGTGATCTTTAAGATCCATTCCAACCTAAACTATTCTGTGTTTCTATGTTTCATGTTAATTTCTCCCTGTTGTTTTGGATGCCACCTGTTCCAGGGACAAACGCTTGTAACAGATGCCTCAAATCAATGTGCCTGCCACTCTTCTGCTACAATTGTTATTTTTTTTTCACTTAATCACATTTTTATATGTGGAATAATACTGTTCCAAATAATAGCTTTGCTATAGTTATGATAAAGTTGTACTTTTGTCTGGGAAAGGGTGGGGCTGTGTCTGACTTGACAAGCATGTTTGTCATGGTGTAAGTCATTGCTGCTGAGAAAGAATGGAGAAACTTGTTCAAGTCATACAACTCCTGTGGTTTGAACTAAGGCAGCAATCTGATATAAACATCACATAAATAGCTCCCAGCTCTTTTATCTCTGAGGGCAGTTTCCCAAGGAATCCCAAGCAGTAGTGCTCTAAATGGCTGAAAGTTTGCCTCTATGACGTTTAGGGTCCTGACTACTGTTTTACCCATCCAGTACCCCTCAAAATTGAGAATTCTATCCCGGCATTATGGCTGCAGCCCAGGCTGCCTCCAATCTTGACGTCTCCAATAAGTTAGAGAGACTTTAGAATCATAGAATCATCAAGGTTGAAAGAGACCTTTTAAGATCAAGTCCAACTGTCAACCCAACACTATCACTGTAACCCCTAAACCATATCACCCAGCACCAGATCCAGATGCCTCTTAAACACCTCCAGGGATGGTGACTACCACCTTCCTGGGCAACCTATTCCAATGCCTCACCACCCTAACAGTATTTTTTTTTTTTAATATCTAATCTGAATCTCATGTCTCAGGTTAAGGCCATAAGTTCTTCTGCATTAGTGAGCAACAGGTCCAGCAGTGCCTCTCCTCTGGTTGGGCTCTTCATCACCTGTACTAGGAAGTTGTCCTCAAAGCACTTGTATTGGGTCTGGCTGACAAGGAATTAACTTTCCCCATAGCAGCCCTCACAGTGCTGTGTATTGGTAGCTAGAAAGGTGTTGATCACATACCAGTGCTTTGTCATTGAGGCTGTCTCTCCAACAATACCCCCTCTTCACCTCCCCAAGAACAGTAGGCCTGTGGTGGACAAATATCTTTGGAAGGGACATAGCCAGGATAGCTGATCCCAACTGACCAAAAGGATATTAACATCTGCTCAGCAATAAAAGTTAAGAGAAAGGAGGAGGAAGGAGGGGGCATTCATTATTAAGATATTTGTCTCCTGGAGCAACCGCTACATATACCGAAGCCCTTGTCCCAGGAAGTGGTCAGACATTGCATGTTGATGGGAAGTAGAGAATAAGTCTTTTGTCTGCCTTTGCTTTTGCATGTGGCCTTTGCTTTTGCTTTACTAACCTGCCTTTATCTTGACCCATGAGTTTTGTTCCATCTTATTTTCTCCTCTCTCAGGTCCTGCTGAAGAGGGGAGTGATAGAGCAGCTTGGTGGGCACTTGGTGTCTGGCCACAGTCAACTCACTTCAGCACTCCACTAATTTCTTGGACTGCTTGCAATTCACTGTGACCTTTTTCCAGCAGATATCTGGGTGGTTAAAGATCCCTATCAGGATCAGGGCATGAGACCATGATGCTTCCTGCTGTTGCCTTTTTCTCAACCTGGAAATGAAACTTGAGATATTTTTAGTAAGGAGGTAATATAAAAGGGGATCTTTATTTGAAGGCTGCAGTTGAACCACAAAGTTTCCTTTCTTGACTTAGTCTCTAATTTTCACCCATAAGCTGTTCTTCAAAGATCACTTCATGCAATCAATCCTGGTTTTGGCATAGACAGCAACTCCCCCACCTCTCCTTCCTTGTCTGTCCCTTCTGAATAGTTTACAGCCATCAATCATAGCACTCTAATCATGCAATTCATCCTACCAAATTTCTGTGATAGCAATCAGGTCATGGTTTTCCATCTGGGCAGCTGTTTCCAGCTCCTCCTGTTTGTTTCCCATGCTGCATACACAGGTATAGAGGCACTTCAGCTGGGCTGTCAGCCACATCCCCTTTTTAGAGGAGCTCACCCTAATTCACTTGAGGCAATTCACAGGTGTTTTCTGTTTATTCCTCATGCCTTGGCAGCCCTGGCTCTTCTCAATGCCTAGAAAACCATGTCCTTACTCCAATAAATCTAGTTTGAAGCTCTGTTTATAAGTCCAGCTGGTTTATTACTCAGGACACTCTTGCCCTGCTTGGTTACTTGAGCCTCATGAAAATTAATTTATTCCCCTTCTGGCTGACTTACACCTTTTAATGTTAGGCATCAGGAGATGGTGCAGTTCTTTCTGGTTTAGGGAAGTTTCTGAATAGTCTAAAACCATTATAGCTAGCTCATGCAGTCAGGGTTTGCCATTAGCATATGTTGGGGGTGGCATTTGGATAAACAATCCCCATGCACATCTGCAGCATTTCATGCTCCAGTAATTCCTACCCAAGAGTGATAGCCTTAAAGATGTTTTATGTGTGTTTTTACTGTTAGTAGAAGCTGGAGTAGCCTACAGGTTCCAGGATTCACTGAGTCCTCTTCTTCTACCAGCATACAAAATTCAGACTTCCTTAGATGTGACCTCGTGCATGTCTACACTGGTGTCTAGGCAGACCTCTGTCAGAAACGGTAGACTAGATGGATTATCATTCTGCTTTAGTGTGTCAGCCTGCTCACATGTGTAGAATAGACAGACCCTCTACTCCCATTATATTTGCTCCACATATAAAGCATTGAAATTATTTGTACCTTGTAAATTAGACACTGATTTGTTTCAAAACATGGAATGGCTTTTACCTTTTCTTTTTCAGTTATGTCTCACTTCTGTAGCTTTCTATTCTCATTAAGAAATAGAGTATATTTGATAAACTGTGTTAGCAGACTGTAAGTTAAATTTCAAGGGGGACTTGTGTCTTCAAAAAATATATATATATTAATGCACAAAAATGCACTAGTATATTTTCTAGGAGGACGCACATCTACTTGAAACCTTGTCATTTTATGTAAGCAAAGAAACGTAATACTTTTAAACAAAAGCCTTTTTGGATACAGTGGGAATGTTATTATGCCTGTTAATGATAGACATCACACCACATATGCAGACTAGCTAGGCAAGCTGCTTTTGTGGTGCATTTTTAGAAGCAACTGTTCTTTGAGCCTGTCCTGGTTTATGGCAAATTTGGGAGAAAACCTCCAAAAGGGCCTCCCCAGAAAACAAGCCCACACGGCCCCTCCCCCCAACCGGTTCAGGAAGAAATTCCTCAGAGACAAGTGAAAAAAACCTGTTTATTTAACAGGCAAAGCACTCCCCAGCACACAAAATGAACAATACCAGATGACAAAACTCATTCGTCGCTCTGAAGAGATGACAAATTCAGAAAGTCTCTCCTGGGGATGGTCGCTCTGTTATCAGTCCCTCCGGCACTGGGAAAAGCTGCTGCCCAGAGTAGGCCCAGGTGGGCCACAAAGTGCAAGCTCTCGGTGTTATGCCCGGGTCCCCAGTCAGGAGCAGGTTTGACCAGTTCCAAGAAAAGGGAAAGAAAACCAGTCCAGGGAAAACTCGGACTGCCTCAGCTTGCTAAACTAACTAAAAAGCAAAAGGAGTGCTGTGTTCTGCCCCGTCCATGCCCAGACAACAACAGTGGAGTTCTATGTTCCAGCAGACTGTGGGGGAGAGTGCAGCTGATAACAAAACTCCGTGCTTCTTCTTCTCCCCACCTTCACTGTCAGAGCCAGTCTTGAAGGCACAGAATATAACATCCAGCATAAACAGAACAGACTATTGGGGATACAAGCATCATAACATCACCCTAGGACAGAGCTCTTTAGGTTATAATGCTTAAGATAAGCTAGGTGTATCTTAATGGCAACAAATGCAGTTGCAGGGATTTATAGGGTTTAGCCATAGCTTGCCCATTTTTCAACTGTGCTAAAAGCCTGGCTAAATGCTGCCACATTAAGCTTGCCTGCAGATTGCTGTGGTGCGTTGACTTTGGCTGGCTGCCAGGTACCCAACAAGATGTACTCTCAATCCCATCCATCAGCAAGATGGGGAGAAGATACAATAAAAGACTGGTGGGTTGAGATAAGGACAGGGGGAGATCACTGACCAATTGCCATCATGGGCAAAACAGACTTAACTTGGGTAAATTAATGGAATGTATTACCAATCAAATTGGAGTAGGATAATAAGAAATAAGAACAAATCTTAAAACCCCTTCCCCCCACCCTTCCCTTCTTCCTGGGCTTAACTTCACTCCCAACTCTTCTACCTTCTACCCCTGAGTGACAATAGGGGAAGGGGGAATGGGGCTTGTGGTAAGTTCCTAATGCTGTGTCTCTACCACTCCTTTCTCCTCACTTCCCCTGCCCCAGCATCCCTTCCATGGGGTACAGTCCTTCAGGAACAGGCTTTTCCAGCATGGTTCCCCCATGGGGTCACAGGTCCTGCCAGCAAACCTGCTCCAGCATGGGATCCTCTCTTTGCAGATCCTGCCAGGAGCCTGCTCCAGCACAGGCTTTTCACAGGGTCATAGCCTCCTTCCAGCATTTACCTTCTTTGGTGTGGGGTCCTCCACAGGCTGCAGGTGGATCTCTGCTCCACCATGGACCTCCATGGGTCACTGAGAGTGGTGACCTTGTCCTTAAGCCCTTTCAGAACAAAGTTTATGCATTCATCTATTTTCGTTCTCTAGATATCGGGATGCAGCAATTTCAGAAGTCTAGTATAAACCCATCTCTTTGCTCATGCTTTTCTTGAAAACGGAGAAGGATTAATTAGGATTAAATGGCGGTCATGGGCTAAGCTGTCTCATATTCTTAAGGTAGTACAGTTAAGAATAGCAGTAAAAGTAGTGGCACAAACATCCCAGGACTTGAGATATCTATTCTTAGCACTATACTGCTTCAGTTTCACAGATGCTCATTGGTCTACTACAATGGACAGGGTTAAGTCTCACTAGCACTGGCAAATATAATGGGAATAGTTAAGAAATTACTGAGTCAGTAGAGATGTGGACCAGGACATGTGGTTACCTTAATCACTGAAGTATAAAATTGTGTATCCAGTTCCATATTCCTCTGGCTTTGCCAGGGAACAATATCTTTAATTGTCTCTAGTCATGTGTCTACTTGCAGCTTCACAATTGCACCTTAGTTTTCTTGAAGGCCTAGGATCATAAGATCCTAAGATTTCCTTATAACTTGCTAATGTTGTAAAATATGTAAGCCTCAAGAACCACTGAGTAATCAATAAACCAAGCTGCTTTTAAGAGAAATTGCTAAAATCAGTCTCTGTGCTTTTAGCTGAAAATTATTACCATGCAAAGCACTCTGTATATCTAGAACCAAAATGGTGAGTAGTAAACTTGTTTGGCATGCATCTTCTCATTTTTCAGCTGGTCTGTTTGAGCATTATTAGTAACATATAATTAGTTGTAGATTTTTATTTAGCAGGGGAACTGGATAGAAAATTGAAATTTAGCTCAGACTCTTTGATAATATTTTCAAAAAGCAAAGCACCTTTGTAATCAAGATTCTTATGGTGAGCTTGACTGATGCTTTTGAACTGCTTGCTCTTGCAGCTATGGATGGAAAAGCACCACTCGCTACTGGTGGTGATGCTGATGACGATGATGAAGTTCCGGGTAAGAAGAAGCATGCAGTGGAGGAAAAGGAAGTGAATTTTGCTGAGACATAATATATGTAGTATAAGATTGGGCCAAGGACAGTAAGAGTATTGACTGGTCATTCCTTTCAGTACCTGAAGGGGGGCTGCAAGAGAGCTGGAGAGGGACTTTTTACAAGGGCATGGAGCGACAGGATAAGGGGGAACGGCTTTAAACTGAAAGAGGGTAGATATGCATTAAATATTAATTAGATACTCTTTAGATATTGTCCCTCTGTACTTGGCACTGGTGAGGCCGCACCTTGAATACTGTGTCTGGTTTTGGACCCCTCCAAGAAAGACTTTGAGGTGCTGGACCGTGTCCAGAGAAAGGCAATGGAGCTGGGGAAGGGTCTAAAACACAAGTCTTATGAGGAGTGGCTGAGGGAGCTGGGGGGGCTCAGCCTGGTGAAAAGAAGGCTCAGGGGAGACCTTATCACTCTTTACAACTATCTGAAAGGAAGTTCTAGCGAGGTGGGAGTTAGCATTTTCTCCCAGGTAACAAGTGACAGGATGAGACGAAACGGCATTGAGCTGTGCCAAGGGAGGTTCAGGTTGAACATCAGGAAGAATTTCTTCACAGAAAGAGTGGTTAAGCATTGAAACAGACTGCCCAGGGAAGTGGTGGAGTCCCCATCCCTGGAAGTGTTCAAGAAATGACTGGACGTGGCACTTAGTGCTCTGGTCTAGTTGACAAGGTAGTATTCAGTCAAAGGTTGGACCCAATGGTCTTGGAAGTCTTTTTCAACCTGAATGATTCTGTAATTCTGTGATTAGGAAGGAATTCTTTACTGTGAGGGTGGTGAGGCACTGGCACAGGTTGCCCAGAGGAGCTGTGGCTGCCCCATCCCTGGAAGTGTTCAAATCCAGGTTGGAAGGAGCTTGGTCTAGTAAAAGGTGTCCCTGCCCATGTCTGGCTTGGAATGAGATGATCTTTAAGGTCCCTTCCAACTCAGGCCATTCTGTGATTCTTTTATAGAATTTCTGTGAGCATTGTTTTCAGATACCGTATGAGACTTAGATGGATCATTGGTTTCAGCTGGCATTTTTGTCCCATGTAGGAATAATAGCTATGGCTAAGATAATTATTTAATAGTCAATAAGAAGACTGCTAAGAAACTGCCTTTTCAGTATCACTGCTCTGTTGTGGATATGGTGAAGTTAAATGCTCCTAAAATTGTGCATTATAATTAACTATTTCAAACTTAGTTGTTTGAACAAGAAGAATGAATCATTAAACTCTTAAATGTTATTTGGTTTGTATTTTATAAGCTGATTTTAGTTTTTTTGCCATGTAACCACTTAATATGACCTGGAACTTTTTTTTTTTTTTGGGGGGGGGGATGCAAGGGAATTGGCAAAGCTGAAGTAGGTCAGACTTGAATTTCAACATTTTTCTTTTTCTAGATCTTGTTGAAAACTTTGATGAAGCTTCAAAGAATGAGGCAAACTGAACTAAGTGATACTGTGAATAAAATTAAAACTTGGAAAAGCTACATGGAGCTGCTATTTTATATTGTGACTGCTTTTATTTTATTTTATTTTTATTTCCTGATGAGATCTCAAGATGTGTAATATTTGGAAATTCCTGAACCTGCAGCTCTTATTCAGTTATTACTTGTACACAGTATTGTTTTTGTGGCCTAGTTTGACAAGCCTATGCTTTGAAATAAGTCAGATTGCTAATCGATCTCTACCTAGACACAAATTTTGAGCAACTTGTCTACAAGCTACCCCATCTTTAATGAACTTTGCCATACAATAAAGAATATAAAATGAACTTTCTGTTGTGGCTTTTTGTCAGAAAAGCAAGAAAAATAAATTGACCATAACTATTAAGCAATCATAAAAGGTCTTGCTTTTTTTTTTTCAGAGCATCTTCCTTTCTGCTCTATTAGAAAACCGGCTTCTAAAAAGAATTTCAGTGCATAATGGAGCATTTAAGACTTCATTGGTGAATTCCTAGTGTTTGTGGGTCAGAGCACATGCACTCTGTTCCTAAGACACTTTGTAATCTACTGAATTTAAGAAAGAGACCTGTATTCTACAACTACTTTATGATTGTAAGGGGTTTACATGTCAAGGTTGAGGGGGCTGAAGGAGTGGCTTCTGTGAGAAGACACCAGAAGCTTTCCTTATGTCTGATAGAGTCAATGTCAGCTGGCTCCAACACAGACCTGGTGCTGGCCAAGGCTGAGCCAATCAGTGATGGTGGTAGCACCTCTGGGACAACAAATTTAAGAAGGGGGGAAGAAGCTGGGTAACACCAGCCAGGAGCGAGGAGTGAGAACATGTGAGAGAAACAACTGCAGACAGCAAGGTCAGGGAAGAAGGAGAGGGAGGAGGAGCTCCAGGCACTGGAGCAGAGATTCCCCTGCAGCCCAGGGTGAGGCAGGCTCTCCCCCCTGCAGTCCATTGGGGGCCATGGGGCAACAGAGATGCATCTGCAGCCCATGGAGTACCACATCCTGGAAGAGGTGCAATTGCTCAAAGGAGGCTGTGACCCCGTGGGAAGCCCACACTGGAGCAGGCTTCTGGCAGGACCTGTGGAGAGAGAAGCCCATGCTGAAGCATGTTTGCTAGCAGGACCTGTGACCCTTTGACTGAAGCCTGTCTGGATGGAAATGTGTAGATTTAAAGTTATGTTCCTTAAGAATTGCTTTAAAGACAGCATCTTTACTTCTGTTAACATTTGATTTAAAATCTGTTTATGGTTCTTCACTGTTGTCTTTGTTGGTTCAGTTTTTATCTCATCCATTGCCTAGCTGTGAGAAAGCAGGATGTGAGCAATTAGAAAGTGGATGCATAAAGTTTTGTTTTCTCCTTGGTATAAGTATTTCCCATGTATATTATTACTCTCTATGAATAGAGATGCTCGCTTCTGTAAATTTCATTTACCTCCATGACTGACTTGTGGTTTAACCCAGGCCAGCAACTAAGACCCATGTAGCCACTCATTCCTCCCCAGTGAGATGGGGGAGAAAATCAGAAGAGTAAAAGGGAGAAAACTTGAGGGTTGAGATAAAGACAGTTTAATAATAAGGAAAAGGAAAAAATAGCAGAGAGAGAAAAATAAAACCCAAGAAAGACAAGTGATGCAAATGAAAACAGTGGCTTACCAACTGCCCTATGCCCAGCCAGTCCCTGAGCAGCAATACCTCCACCAACCTCCCCCCTAGTTTTATTGCTGAGCACAAGCCATATGGTCTGAAATATCCCTTTTGATCAGTTTGGGTCAGCTGTCCCAGCTGTCCCACACAACTTCTTGTGCACCCCCAGCTTACTCACTGGTGAGGCAGAGTTCATGACATCTGTGATCACATGCTGCACAGTCAATTTTGCAAAAATAATTAAGTAAATCAGAAAAAGCAACTTGTTTGCTAAACTCTGAAATACTGTATACTTTTGTTAAACTTTTGTTGATGAATAAAAATATTTTAGTAACACTCCCATAAGAAATTACATTGTTAAGAGAGAAGCAACTTGGAATTAGATTTTGATTGGAGAATTTTCAAATTCCTCAAGTCCTGTGGCATGCTGTGGCAAGAAAGCACTGTGTTGCCTTCAGATCCATGGGTGTGGTTCAAAGGTAGCTCCTAGTACCTTTATCTTCTCCCTGCCATCAGAGGCTAAAGAAATTGTTCAAACAAAATCAGCAGGCTGACTTTTCAGAACATTATGAACCCTGAATGAGGGACTTAAAGATTTTTATCTTTATAAACAAGTGTGTGGTGTGGGGTTATGGTCTTTTAATCCTAAAACTTTTATATTGATAATTATTTATACCAAGATAAATAAAACTTCTTTGTTGTGTTTCAGAGAAACCAAAGTATGTGAAGTATGCTATTAATAATTCATAATCATCAATTGTCTGTGCTTTCTCGATGCTGATTTTTCCAGTGAGTAAAGCTCTTTCTTTGCAGAGATTTTCCCCACTCTCCCCCCCCCCTCCTCCCCCCATGCTAGCTCTAAATTTTCCATAAGGTGCCTGAATCATAGCTTAAGTAGTACTGCAGGCTGATCCCTGTAGGGCACTGTTATGCCCCAGTCTGCTTGGCAGGTTTAGGGGTAGGTTGTTTGATTTACTCTGGGAGGTGCACAGGAGAAACAACAACATTGTCAGGAGGTTCAATAACAAACCTTTACTTGCAAACTTTAGAACATTAAGGTAGAATGAAGTATGGTTGTGTTCGAGGGTCCCAGGATGAGGGAAGAGATGAGAATCTTGACTCCATGTTTCAGAAGGCTTATTTATTATATTATGATATTATATTATATTAAAATGCTATACTAAAACTATACTAAAAAGAATAGAGAGAAAGGATCCATCAGAAAGCTGGAAAGGAATAGAATGGAATGATAACAAAAGCTCGTGACTCTCAGAGACTCCACACAGCTGAACTGATTGGTCATTAAGTAGAAACATCTCACATGGACCAATCAAAGATGCACCTGTTGCACTCCACAGCAGCAGATAGTTACTATTTACATTTCTTTCCTGAGGCTCCTCAGCTTCTCAGGAGAAAATCCTATCAAAAGGATTTTCATAAAATATCATAGCGACAATGACGTACTTGGCAAATTTTAAAATGTAGCCATTTTGGTTAGAAATTCAATATAAAAGCATAAAAATAACACTTAAGAAAATGTATAAGGGAAAAGAAAGTATAAGATTAGAAAGATACATAATGACCACCCGTGGATCCAGTGACAAGACTTGATTGTTGCAATTTCGATGTTCATTGGTCAAAGTGATGGTCACGGTCTTGACCTATTGGGAGTGGGGGAAAGCCCATGAAACACAAAGTCTAGTGGGTTAATATACACTCAAGCCAGGTGGGAACACCCAGGTACCTCTCCTAAGGCAGAGAGTTTTACACTGGATGATGTAATACTGTGGATCATGGGACACTTCCCAGAAACTTTAGATACCTTCAAAGACATTAGATTTGCCTCTTATGTCAGTGCAGCTGAGTCAATTATGGTACATCAGAAGTGATTAATACCTTCAGTCTTACATGAGAATGTTCAGATACTTCCCTGGAGGGGAGTTTTCACAGCTGAACCACTTGTGTAAGGACATTTGTTACCAAAAATGGCAAGAAAATAAACTCTCTATCACTATAATTTTAGTATTATGGAGCAGGCATTATTTATTGCAATGCCAGATGCAAGGGGGATAGCTCCACCTGTCTTGCATGCTGAGTACAGAAAATGCTCCTGTTTATATGCTAGATTTTACAAACATACTTAGAGGTTTTCCTGTTGTGTTGTGCTTTTTGTTTTATTAGTAGGTTTATGGTTTGATTTGTAATTTGGTAGTTTTCTTTATGCTGTTTCCTTTTTGTCCCTGCCTTTTCCCAGTTATTTCGTCAACTAGTTTCTAGTTTCTATTTCTCCAAACTTTAGCAGTTTACTGAAACTGTTTTTCTTCCCTTGGAATTTTATTGGTTCATACATTGTAATCCCTGCCTGTTTTTTTACTCCCAATTCTCCTGATTTGTTAAAGATTGTACCTTCCCCTGAGACCCGCCCACACATATAAGTTTTTGTTTGCCCCTTGATTAGGGTCCCGGGAGAGGAAAAGGGGAAGTTTACCATCAAATAAAGTTACCCTGGGACACGTGTGCTTCCCTGTGCTTTATAATGTGCCGAAACAGCTGACACCTGGGATTCAAACGGAGCTCCAGGGGGCGAGGAATGGCATTTTCGCAGAAGAAAGATACATATGATAACTATTTCCCCAAAGTCATTAGCATATTTTTCCTCCCATCAGCACATGCATTCTCTTGTCCCAGAGGGTCCCTCCAGTGGTCTCTGGTGGTCAGTGACCCCGAAGTTATATTTGACTGCTCAATGAACTTGGTGCTACTTTCCAAATTAGAAGAGAAGTTGGCATAACTGGCATAGTTCATTAATTTGAGTCCTTAGATCAGTGAAGTGTAGTTTCTTATTCCTTTCCTTAGTTAATCATAGTTTTGATTGTGTAGTTCAATAAGCTAATGATTTTGCAAAATTATTATTGTATTAACCCACCAGGTGCAAGCATTTCTTCATCTGGCAACACATTGGTATGATAAAAAGCATTATCCCACCTCAAAGGATTTGCCTCTTATCAGCCTCTTCCCTTATCTTGTTCAACACCCAGCTTGTAGCCTCAGGTGGTGGTGGATGTGCACCCCTTCTGCCCCTGGGTGGTTACTTTGCACATCATCAGCAAAGCACTCTGCTGCTTTTGCAAATGGTAGATTGTTTGAGTCATTAAGCGTTAACATTCCAGTTTCTCACAAGCACTCAAGAGCCATGGAAAACATCCATATTTATTGTTTTGGCAGCATAAGGTTATGCTATAAAAATGGCTTTTAATGCTAGAAACAGCTTCTGAAAGATAGTCATCATCACCTTTGTACTAATTTTTGTGGGATGCATGGTGACGACTATCTGACAATTGCTTAATATTTTATAGCATAAAGACAGAAGAAACCTTATATCTTGCTGTCTTAATTTATGTCCCTCTATTTTTCCATCTTCCCATATAATCTGAAAATGCATTTTTCAGGTAATATATAGGAAACAAATGGACTATTTCTTATCTGTAAAACTCAATGCTGACTGAAGTTCAAGACAAAATATCAAGCAAATATTGAATGTTCATAATTTAGAATAAGTACTTTCCTGTGACAACTAATACAGAAAAAGGAAATTTTGTTCCTTGTTCATGCAAATATAGCATGTTTTTGCATGGGATGTTTAAAAATTAATCAGAAATAGCTCAGGTTATATTTTTTCAAGAAAACACAGTTTGCATGTTATATTTGTAACAAACCTGTAAGTTGAACGTTTATTTTTCCAAAGACCATTATATTTCAGTATTTCCAATAGACAACTTTACAGGAATTGCCACTTTATTTTAAATTACTTATACTAAGACAGTTTTTTTTTTCTTCCCTTTATTTTGATTATGAAACAATTTCCCTCTCTGATTTCAAGGCATGCAACACTTACTGTTTCTTTCATCTGATTCAATCATACCTAGAAACATGAGGCAATAAAACTGGAGTAAACTTGACATAAAACCAGGAAGTGACTGTAGTGGTTTTGGATTACCAATCTGAAATTTCCTGGCCAATGCACCAATTAATGTGGTGGGTTCAGGGCTGGCCAAATGTCCATGTACTCTCTAGAATGGTGTGACAGGGGGATCACAGGATTTCACTTTGGTGGAAGCTGTGGTGAGCCTGACTGGAAATGAGTAGAAGAAACACCCTATAGTGACTGGCCCAGAGACCCCATGCATTTTAGGCATAGACTTCCTCCCAAGTGGGTACTTCAAAGACCCAAAGAGACTCAGATGGGCTTTTGGAATAGCTGCTGTAGAGACAGAGGGTGTCAAGCAATTGAACACCTTGCCTGGACTATCAGAAAACCCATCTGCAGTAGGACTCCAGAAGGTGGAAGAGCAACGAGTGCCGATTGCCACCTCGACAGTGCACCACCTCAAGTACACATTCTCAAGTACAGTCAGATCGTGAGCTCTCTTTACCTGGTCACCCGCAAGAAGAACGAGTTCCACTGGGGCCCTGAACAGCAACAAGCCATTGCCCAGATTAAGCAGGAGATTGCTCATGCGGTAGCCCTTGGCCCAGTCAGGACAGGACCAGATGTGAAGAATGTACTCTACTCTGCAGCCAGGAACCATGGTTTGTCCTGGAACCTTTGGCAGAAGGTGCCTGGCGAGACTTGAGGCCGACCACTATGATTTTGGAGTTGAAGCTACAGAGGGTCTGAAGCCCTCCAACAGAGAAGGAAATTTTAGCAGCCTATGAAGGAGTCCAAGCTGCCTCAGTGTAATAGGCACTGAAGCACAACTCCTCCTGGCACCCTGACTACCAGTACTGGGGTGGATGTTCAAAGCAAAGGTTCCCTCTACCCACCATGCCACGAGTGCTACACAGAGCAAGCGGATTGCTCTCATAACACAGCGCGCCTGTATTGGAAAACTGAATCGCCCTGGGATTCTGGAAATAATTACAAACTGGCGGAAAGGTGAAAACTTTGGTCTTGCTGATGAAGAGGAACAAGAAGTGACAGGTGCTGAAAAAGCTCCTCCATATAACCAACTGCCAGCGGAAGAAACATTATACGCTCTTTTTACTGATGGTTCTTGCTGCATTGTGGGAATGAAACGTAAGTGGAAAGCACCCATATGGAGCCCCACACGACAGGTTGCAGAAGCTACTGAAGGAGACGGTGGATCAAGCCAACTTGCTGAACTCAAAGCTGTTCAACTGGCCCTGGACATTGCAGAAAGAGAGAAGCGGCCAAAGCTCTCCCTCTAAACTGTTTCATGGATGGTAGCCAATGCTCTGTGGGACACGCCAAGGCAAGCGCTACGTGCTCACAATGGTAGAAGCCACCACGGGGTGGCTGGAGACCTACCCTGTGCCTCATGCTACGGCCCATAACACCATCCTGGGCCTTGAAAAGCAAGTCCTGTGGAGACATGGTACCCCTGAGAGGATTGAGTCAGGCAGTGGGACTAATTTCAAAAACAGCCTTATCAACACCTGGGCTGGGGAACATGGCATAGGTAGGACGAAGAAACCATAAACCATACATGTCGTGAACAGACTCCAGTATCTTTGTAAATGCCCTATAAATCATTAGCACCAAACCCAGCACAATAGCTATTCTTAGCCGTGCCCCTCTACTGTAAAAAAGACGTAAGTCAGGCAGTGGGACTAATTTCAAAAACAGCCTTATCAACACCTGGGCTGGGGAACATGGCATAGAGTGGGTGTACCATATCTCCTACCATGCACCAGCTGCAGGCACAGTGGAGAGGTACAGCGGACTGTGTAAGAAACACCTTGAAAGCATTAGGTGGGGGGTCTTTCAAAAATTGGGAGCAGCATCTGGCAAAAGACACCTGGTTAGTTAACACCCGAGGCTCTACTAACCGAGTGGGCCCTGCCCAATCTGAGCCTTTGCATAGAGTAGATGGAGACAAAGTCCCAGTGGTGCATGTCAGAGGTTTGTTAGGAAGACAGTTTGGATCAATTCTGCCTTGAGTACAGACAAACCCATTTGTGAGGTTGTTTTTGCTCAGGGACCAGGTTGCACATGGTGGATAATGCAAAAAGATGGAAGAACACGATGTGTACCTCAGGGAGATCTGATTGTTGGGTGAGAACTATGTGTAAATATTACTGTTTGCTGAATGTTACTACCATTGTCTGTGTATAGCTGTATATTGGATGTATAATGTATGTGGTTGTAGAGTTAGAATATATATTAGTTTTAGTAGTAAGCTGACAATATGGAGGCAAGGGGTGGAACCCCTAAGGGGTAATGTATTTGTCCTGGTTCAGGGCAAATTTGGGAGAGAACCCCCAAAGGGGTTCCTCTAGAAAAGCAGATTCAATTGGCCCCTCCCCCCAAGCGGTTTGGGAGAAAATACCTCCTTGGAGAAAAGTGGAAAAAAAACTGTTTATTAAACAATAAATCCTAAACAATATTAAACAATAAAACCTCTTGCTGCTCCAAAAGAGATGACAAACTCAGAAAAGATCCCTCCCCGGCTTGCAGCTTGGCTCACTCAGTCTCTTATCAGTCCCTCTGGTGCTGGAAATGTCACGGCCCAGGCCTGGCCCGGTGGGCCACAGGTGCAAGCTGCCGGTGCTCTTCTGGGTGTTCAGTCCAGAACAGGTTTAAACAGGTCCAAAGAAAAGGAAAAAAACCACAGTCCAGGGAACTTCTTTGCCTCAGCTAGCTAAAACTAACTAAAATAAAGGAGAGCTCTGTCCCGCTGTCTGTCCATCCGCAGACAACACAGTCCAGGAAGAGGAATGTGGAGGAGTGAGTGCAGTGTCTGAAAACAAACTGCGTGCTTCTTCCTCCCCCCTTCACTCTCTGGAACAAATCTTAAAGGTGCAAAACTTATTATTCAGCATAAACAGAACAAGACGATTGGGGATAAAAGCATCATATAGTCACCCAGGACAGGTATAAAGAAAACTTTATTAACAGAAACTAAACAAAAGAATAGTAAGAATCAGAATAAAAGCTTCAGAACACTTCTCCCCCTACAACCTTTTCCTTCCCCCTAACAACATACAGAAAAATTCAGTCAGTTTATCACCTCTATAATAGTCTTTCTTCGGTTCACTTAGGGAGAGGAGTCTCTCTTGTCATGCTATGGAGACTTTTCCACAAGAAAGCAGTTCTCTCGTGGCTTTTAATTTTTACTGATAGCCGATGCCTAGGAATCTGTAATTGTCAAGTTCCTCCCATCTCTTGCAGCCTTCCCACATCTGTGTTCATGGGCCATGTCAATTTATGGGGTACTATTTTAAGGATGAGCTGTTCAAGAGCAAAGGTTTTCTTTATCTATCTCTGAGATCATCTTCATCTCTAGGAACAGAGGTCTTCTTCTTCTTTCCCTGGGGCAAAGGGTCTTCATCACTGTTCTCTCTCTCTGTTCAAACTTCTTATGGGATCACAGCGACTTCAAAATTTGCTTGCTCTAACATAGATGCCATTGCTTGTATCTACAATTTGAACGCTCCATCCCCCATACTTTTCATCGAGTTAGAGGGAAAAAGAGTCTGATGTATCAATTATGTCTTCTCCATAACCTTACAAGAGGATTTCAGCCCAGGACTGAGGCATCTCCTCAATACCTCCCATCTGAGACTTGACTTCTTCTTACTGACCTTCATGTCTCATGTTGTTCTCTCTGTATCTTCACTCTTTCCCTTTCTTTCACTCGAGAGAGAGAATTGATCTTTGTAGGTTTCATCTGTGCACTGAAAGAGTTACTATCTCTCCCGGGGCCTGCAGATGGTCACGTGACCCTGGCTGGACTGCGGCCAAAGCAGTTGTGATGATGGATCTTCAGGCCGCATAGGGGGCTGTGTCAGGATTTCAGGGGGCCCGGCCAGAACGGTGGTAGCCGCTCGGGCCACATGGCTGGTCTCTGGCCCCTGCTTTGTTAAATTTCAGCTGCGGGCTGGTAGCTTCCCCTACCCCTGCTTGGCAGCCACTGAGGCCCAGCCTGCCCCCCCCCCCCCCCC
>JAGGNK010009548.1:0-24291 GCA_017590115.1 Montifringilla adamsi | reverse complement strand
CCACCAGGCCGTGGCCAAGGGGGCCTGGCCCAGCCCGTAGCCACTCCTGGGGCCCAGCGGACCCTGGCTCGGCCTGGGCTGGCAGCAGGGCGGCACTTAATGTTGTTAAGATGTTATCACCTGCGGCCTGGCCCTACCTTGGCTGGGGGCCCAGTGACCTCCCCTCCCTCACCCAGCCACTGGGCTGGGGGGGAGGAAGAACTCTCTCCAGACACCGGAAGTAAGAGAGCATTTCCCGGGGTTTGTTTGTTTTTAACATGTGTGTTCATAGAGGCGGGTTCAGCTTTCTAGTGGTTTAACAAGGTGTCAGTATTCAAAACTAGTGACTGATTGGTTTTGTCAGGCACAGAGGAAACTGCTAGCAGCTTCTCGTAGAAAAATAACTTTCGTGACTGGCTTCTTCCCTGCTCACCAAAAATCAATTAATACAAAACAAGCACAGTGTCAAAGCCTAAGAGACAAATAATAGGCACTTAAATGTAGCAAGGATTTCACCAACAACTGCAAGATCAGTAACTTTTTTCCCCCCTTTAACATGCCTTGTGTTATAGATAAGTGTTGCCACATTCTCTTCATAGAGAAAAGCAAGGCACAATTCTTCCTAAGGATATTTCTGAGATTCACATTCTCTGAAGCTCAGAGAAAGGGAAAACACAATTCTTATCACTTGCTGTGCCTGTGTTGTGCCAAAATAGAATGCAATATGGAGATTGTTTACCCAAAGTGAGGATGTTTTGTTCCCTTGGCCTATTAGGGCCAAGAGTTGTGTGTGTTGGGACTGTCACGAGACAGTCACGAGAGTCAGATGATGAGTGCAGGCGTGCAGAGTGAGTGCATGGCAGATTCAGCTTAGATGTAATATATATAGTATAGTATAATAAAGTAATTAATTAGCCTTCTGATAAGCTGGAGTCAGATGCATCATTCTCTCTCCCCTCGTTGGAGTCGCCTTTGATTTGTAATAGGTAGATAATGCAATGGTTGGCTCTTGCAATTAAGAGATTAATATTATGTGTATGTTAAGAGAAGCTTTATTGATGTATAGTAATGTTATTGTGATTTGTTGTCCCCATAATCCCCTTTCCCCTCCCCGTTGTATTGTCACTGGACAGCCTTGGTAGTCAGGGCATTTGGAGGGAGGGCAGGCTTGTTACTAGAAGGTGTGACATGGCAACACCTTACCTCCAATCAAGTTGCAAAGAAGTAGCCTCCACTAATGGATGGCAAAAAAGTGTTGACTGATGGACTTTGGGAGGCGTTAAGGTTACCTGATGCAACACCAGGTGTATAAAAAGATGGAGCAGCCATTTTGGAGCTGAGCACATGGCGGTTTAGTTCCATGTTCCCAGTGCTGCAAATTTTCCTTATTCAGTCCTTTGTTGTATTTTGTTAAGGTTTAATAAACCTTTGAAATTTAAAAAGTGAGCATAATTTCTCACACTTCCTTAGAGATTAACTCCATTTAAGACTTCATCTTCCACAAGGAAATGTATCTGCTGCCTGGCCCTCACATAAACCACCTTTCACAGGTTAATTCTTACCTGATTTACACCTTTTATACACCACAGAAGTTTCAGTACAAAGTCAGAGAGAAATGTGGCCACAAAGTCAGGTCTAATCCATGTAGGTTTAGATTTTTTTACCCTATTGTATATTCAGCGACTTTGAAATAACATAGTTAGCATTTTGAATTCATTATTTCTGTCTCTGAACCAAAGAATTCATCTGGATTATTCCCAGCCTTCTAGTACCTTTGGTCAGGATCACAGCACACATACTTCAAGCAATATTAATTTCATTTGTGTATGGAATGATTTTCAAATAGAAAAACTAAATATGGTAAAGACACAATACTAGGATGACAGCTAGTAACTTAGCTGTTGTCCTAGATTGCCAAGCAAATTGTATTCTATTTGCCATCTGTATGGCAGTTGTCTTCTGTTAATTGGGCAGTTTTCCTTATCTCTTCCACAAACCAATCCTCCCTCAGGGGAGACATCTGCTGATAATAGGCTATTGAATGTCACTGCATGACTGATAAGAACTATAGCATCCCATTGTGAGATGCTCCGCCCAGAGGGAGGAGCCAATCATTCCTACCCAAATGTAATCTTGAGTTTCTGGAACACCAGCATGGCTTCTCCATGGGATTTCCCAGAGGAACAGCTGCATCTTCCACTAAATCTTCAGAGGAAGACTACCCCCTTCTACAAGATCACTGCTCCAACAGAACCACACCTGACACTCCAGGAGGACTGCAGCCACAATTCCAATTGGACTGCTACCAACACCCTGACCAACAGTGTGTCAGGCCATATTCTGACTCCGTCAGTGTTGTTTTGGTCTACTGCACTGTTTATTTTATCTTTTTATTTTCTTCCCTAATAAAGAACTTCTATTCCTGCTCCCATATCTTTGCCTGAGAGCCCCCCTTAATTTCAAATTTATAACAATTCGGAGGAAGGGGGTTTGCATTTTTCCATTTCAGGGGAGGCTTCTGCCTTCCTTATCAGACACCTGTCTTTCCGAACTAAGATAGATTTTGGCCCCCGATGTAGGGCTCGAGGGCATAAGAACAAAAAAGGAATAACAGTTCTTGAGTAATCTAATTTTTGGGTGCTGCTATAGAAACCTCAGTAAGCGACACCATGTGGTCCAGCTTACCCTGGTTTGTGTGGCACGTGATCATGGCTGTATTTCTCCCATTTGCAGGCCCTTATCTAAACATGGGTCCTATAAGCAAGGCTACTGTGGCTGTTAAACAGTTTGTTTTATGGGTGAATAAGGTGAGGAATTCATGGATTTTTATCTTCCTCTGGAAAGCAGGCACATGGATTCACAGCTATCACACACTAACTCTATGTTTTTAGGGTTACTTTAATAATGGCACCTACTGTAAGGAAATGACAGCGGGGGAAATTTTCTCCCAACCCTTTAACCATCTCTTTGGGTCTGCCCCACCAGTTTTTGAAGGGTTCAGATCCACTCTAAATACTAATAATATCATACAGTAGCTGGTGTTGCTGATAGGCCTGTTCTATTTAGCATTTAGAGATAAGGGAAGATTAACCTGGATAACCATCCTGACACCTACCCTAGAACCAGACACGACACCAGAGACTAGGGATGCTGCTGCCCCAAAGCCTGCCCCTGCCCCACAGCCCACCCCAGATATGAACTACCCAGATTGGGTGGGGGTTCTGGTGAAGGAGATGCGTGAGATGCTGAAGGAGTACATTTCCCCAGCTGGTGAGAAACTCTCCCCCTGCCTCGAAGAGGGAGAGTCTAATAGTGCAGCAGTGGAACCCACAGATGTTACAACTGTCCAGGTTCCAGCTGAACCGCAAAGGCAGTCACAGCCAGCAACAGTTGCCCCTGTAGAAATAAGGAGATCTAAGACGTTTCACCTGGAGGGGCGTGCAGTACACCTGGATGCGACTGCCCCAGGGGTGGAAACACAGCCCCACCATCTGCCATGAACTGATCCAGGCTGCACAGGAAAAGGGTGAAGCTCCGGAACACCTGCAGTACATCGATGACATCTGTGTGGGGGAACACGGCAATGGAAGTATTTGAGAAAGGAGAGAGGATCATCCAGATTCTGCTGGAAGCCAGCTTCACCATCAAGAAGAGCAAAGTCAAGGCACCTGCCCGAGAGATCCAGTTCCTGGCAGTAAAGTGGCAAGACGGATGGCATCAGATTCCAACTGAGGTCATCAACAAGATCACTGCGATGTCTCCACTGACCAGCAGGAAGGAAACACAAGCTTTCCTAGGTGACATAGACTTTTGGAGAATGCACATTCGCGAGTACAGTCAGATCGTGAGCCCTTTTTACCTGGTCACCCGCAAGAAGAACGAGTTCCACTGGGGCCCTGAACAGCAACAAGCTTTTGCCCAGATTAAGCAGGAGATCGCTCATGTGGTAGCCCTTGGCCCAGTCAAGACAGGACCAGAGATGAAGAATGTGCTTTTCAGCACATGTTGTGCTTTTCAGCTACTGCAGGAAGATATTTAGCAGCTGGGTATTCTGCATTTGGACTCCTTACACCAGAGAAATGTCTACTTAGGACACGCTGAGCGCAGTTGTTTCAGGACTACAACAGGAAGGCAGAAGCATGTGGAAAGAAATCTGATAAGAATTAAACTATCACCACAATCTTAATTTATTATTAACTTTCTCAGCCTCCCATGACCAAGCTGTCGGGTATGATCTGTCAGATCCCCTTGAAGGAACCTCTAGTATGTATGCCCAGGAAAGAAATAATAACCAGGGTTAAAGGGGCCCTGCCTCTAGCCAGGAAGAGGCACGGGGAAACCGGATCATCTGGACAGTGTGGATACAATGGCCTGGCACATCAGAGCCACAAAAATACGATGCCTTAGTTGATACTGGTGTGCAGTGTACCCTGATACTATCGGGACATGTGGGGGCGGAACCTGTTTTCATTGCTGGGGTGATGGCGGGGATCACAGCAATTGACCCTGTTGGAAGCCGAGGTGAGCCTGACTGGGAAAGAGTGGAAGAAACATCCTATTGTGACTGGCCCAAAGGCCCTGTGCATTTTAGGCATAGGCTTCCTCCAGAATGGCTATTACAAAGACCCAAAGAGACTCAGATGGGCTTTTGGCATAGCTGCTGTAGAAGCCAAGAATATTAAGCAGTTGAACACCTTGCCTGGACTATCAGAAAACCCATCTGCAGTAGGACTCCTGAAGGTGGAAGAGCAATGAGTGCCAATTGCCACCTTGACGGTGCACCGCCGGCAGTATCAATTGAATTGGGATGCCGTGATTCCAATCCACAAAATGATCCACGAACTGGATAGCCAAGGGGTGGTCAGCAAAACCCACTCACCCTTCAACAGTCCCATCTGGCCTGTGCACAAATCTGACAGAGAATGGAGACTGACTGTGGCCTATTGTGGCGAGAATGAAGTGACTCCACCACTGAGTGCTGCTGTGCTGGACATGCTGGAACTCCAGTACGAGCTGGAGTCCAAGGCAGGAAAGTGGTATGCCACTGTTGACATTGCTAATGTGTTTTTCTCCATTCCTCTGGCAACAGAATGCAGACCTCAGTTTGCTTTCACCTGGAGGGGCGTGCAGTACACCTGGATGCGACTGCCCCAGGGGTGGAAACACAGCCCCACCATCTGCCATGAACTGATCCAGGCTGCACAGGAAAAGGGTGAAGCTCCGGAACACCTGCAGTACATCGATGACATCTGTGTGGGGGAACACGGCAATGGAAGTATTTGAGAAAGGAGAGAGGATCATCCAGATTCTGCTGGAAGCCAGCTTCACCATCAAGAAGAGCAAAGTCAAGGCACCTGCCCGAGAGATCCAGTTCCTGGCAGTAAAGTGGCAAGACGGATGGCATCAGATTCCAACTGAGGTCATCAACAAGATCACTGCGATGTCTCCACTGACCAGCAGGAAGGAAACACAAGCTTTCCTAGGTGACATAGACTTTTGGAGAATGCACATTCGCGAGTACAGTCAGATCGTGAGCCCTTAGAATATTAAGCAGTTGAACACCTTGCCTGGACTATCAGAAAACCCATCTGCAGTAGGACTCCTGAAGGTGGAAGAGCAATGAGTGCCAATTGCCACCTTGACGGTGCACCGCCGGCAGTATCAATTGAATTGGGATGCCGTGATTCCAATCCACAAAATGATCCACGAACTGGATAGCCAAGGGGTGGTCAGCAAAACCCACTCACCCTTCAACAGTCCCATCTGGCCTGTGCACAAATCTGACAGAGAATGGAGACTGACTGTGGCCTATTGTGGCGAGAATGAAGTGACTCCACCACTGAGTGCTGCTGTGCTGGACATGCTGGAACTCCAGTACGAGCTGGAGTCCAAGGCAGGAAAGTGGTATGCCACTGTTGACATTGCTAATGTGTTTTTCTCCATTCCTCTGGCAACAGAATGCAGACCTCAGTTTGCTTTCACCTGGAGGGGCGTGCAGTACACCTGGATGCGACTGCCCCAGGGGTGGAAACACAGCCCCACCATCTGCCATGAACTGATCCAGGCTGCACAGGAAAAGGGTGAAGCTCCGGAACACCTGCAGTACATCGATGACATCTGTGTGGGGGAACACGGCAATGGAAGTATTTGAGAAAGGAGAGAGGATCATCCAGATTCTGCTGGAAGCCAGCTTCACCATCAAGAAGAGCAAAGTCAAGGCACCTGCCCGAGAGATCCAGTTCCTGGCAGTAAAGTGGCAAGACGGATGGCATCAGATTCCAACTGAGGTCATCAACAAGATCACTGCGATGTCTCCACTGACCAGCAGGAAGGAAACACAAGCTTTCCTAGGTGACATAGACTTTTGGAGAATGCACATTCGCGAGTACAGTCAGATCGTGAGCCCTTTTTACCTGGTCACCCGCAAGAAGAACGAGTTCCACTGGGGCCCTGAACAGCAACAAGCTTTTGCCCAGATTAAGCAGGAGATCGCTCATGTGGTAGCCCTTGGCCCAGTCAAGACAGGACCAGAGATGAAGAATGTGCTTTTCAGCACATGTTGTGCTTTTCAGCTACTGCAGGAAGATATTTAGCAGCTGGGTATTCTGCATTTGGACTCCTTACACCAGAGAAATGTCTACTTAGGACACGCTGAGCGCAGTTGTTTCAGGACTACAACAGGAAGGCAGAAGCATGTGGAAAGAAATCTGATAAGAATTAAACTATCACCACAATCTTAATTTATTATTAACTTTTAAAATCAGACAAAGCCAAAAGCTGGTATGGTAATATTAATTTAAGATCTTGAAAGCAATCACACACAGTGCACATTTTGGTCCTATTAATAGTAAAAGCATCTATCTTCTATGGTGATATACCTCAATATCTAAACAAATTCTTCAGTTATGTGATCAACTAGGACACTTGGCACAGCATCACTCACTGTGAACATTTAGATGGTCAAAACTGGTTTTATTCACAAAGTTTTTCATGCATGACAACTGACTTCTAAAATTGCATTAAATATATTTAAAAGGATAACACATACTTCTATGAACAAGAATGAAAGAAGAGGAAGCATATTAAAAAGCTTAACTAAAATCAGCAAATAGTTGAACTGAGGTGAAGTTACAAAACAAGCAACCCTTGTCACTGATTACAAGGCTAAAAAGCAGTCCAAATCTTCAAGCCAAGAGTTGATATCTGCAGAAGAGCCAAACATTAATCCTTGATATTTTGAAGTAGCCCTAAAAAATGAGACTTCATAACCTGTTGAACTAAAGCAGTGGAACAGGTTGAGAATCAAGTTGCTCTGTGTTCAATGTTTTTTCAAGTCTTTAGGGCTGTACTATTTTTTCTGGCTTGTCTTGCAGAATCATGTAGTAAAGCTGGACAGGAATAAATTCACTCCAGAAAGGCAGTTTGCATTCCTTCAGAAGGTAAAAGCCTCATATAATGCAAAAACAATTCACCCAATAAGACAGATGGGTTTTGGAGGTAATGATCTGTTCTCTGGTTTGAATAGGCAGATAGAAAACAAATTTTTAAGCCTATAAATAGAGAATAGGCAAGAATGCTTATTAAGAAGTACTTCTATGGAACATTTTTAAATTGAAATCTTGAAGGAGTCTTACATCTAGATACCTGTGAAATTACTAGCTCTCCCATAAACACAGAAGAAGCTACAGGAGATGCTACATGTGCAGTGCTGGGCTTATGCTAGGATTCAGTTAATTTCTGGAACCACAGACATTTATTTCACATCTTTCAAAATGAAGGCAGCATGAGTACAAAAAGAGTGTAGAGTCCCTTTTTTGCCTCTTGGTTTTCCTGTGCTGAATAAGATAGCCTAATTAATTGATCCTGACATTATTACTGTCTGCCTTCAAGACGAACTAGAGCTAAAGCCAAAGCTAGTCTAACAGGAGAAGGTTTTGCAAATTACATCCCATCATGTCAATAAACAAGCACTAGGATGATGGGTTCAGATGGACCTCAGGTGTCTTATTGTCCAGTGCAAAATACACTCATTGCACAAGGTTGGGGAGCAGCTCAGCTCCCCTTGTCTGGATCACGGCTTCATCAGCCCTACACACCATTATTTGTGCCCACAGATGCAGACCTAGGTCAGTGACATTTTTTCATTTGAGACCTGGCTTTCTTAACCGGGGAGGGAAACTCCTACCCGTTTTGGGCTGATACATTTAGGTGTATAAGACTTTTAGGACAGGTACCTTCTGACAGTAGCAAAAACTCTACTAGGACATTGTGACAATCCACCTTTAAGGGAAAGGAAGCAACTACATAAACAAGGAGCAGTAAAAAAAAAAAAAAATTAAAAAAAAAATCAAAGAATGGGTGATTTTAAATTCCAAGACATCAACTGGGAACATCATACAGCAGACACAAACAGGTCCAGGAAATTTCTGAAGCACATTGAAGATAACTTCTTGGTGCAGATACTAAGGGAACTGACTAAGATGCCCTCCTAGATCTGTTTGTAAACAGAAAGGGACTCAGGTAAAGTGGTGATTGATGGCTGTCTTGGTCACAATGACCACAAAGTAGTTGAGTTTCAAATTGTTGACAATGGCAGAAGAAAAACTGCCAGTGAAACTTTGACCCTGGATGTGGGGAGAGCAGATTTCAGGCTGCTAAAGGAGCCAGTTAGTAAGGTCTCCTGGGAATCTGCTTTTGAAGGTACTGGGGTTCATCAGTGCTGGCCACTTTTTAAGTGCCATCTTTAAAGAGTTCAGGATTGGGCAATTTCAAAGTGTAGTGTGAGAAACAGGAAAGGCCTTGATGCTGTAGAAAGCACTGCTCACCAATAACTATAACATCCCTGTGTTATCAACACTGTTTCCAGCACAAATCCAAAACATATCCCCATACCAACTACTATGAAGAAAATCAACTCTAATCCAGCCCAAATCAGCACAGTACTTTACCTTTAAGCTAATTATACATCAGTGTGAATCTGTGCACATTTTTTGTCCTTTTAACTGTTAAGTGATATAACTTATTTGAAAACATGTATTGCGGCCAAGGTACGTATTGCAATACACATTTACCTTTCTGTCTTATTAGCCTGATGTGATGGTTTGACACTGGCTGGATGCCAGGTACCCACAAAAGCCTTTCACTCACCCCTCTGCAGCTGGACACAAGATAGAAAATTTTAACAAATGGTTCATGGGTTGAGATAAGGATTGGGAGAGAGATCACTCATTAAATACCATCAAGGGTAAAACAGTCTCCACTTGGAGATATAAGGTGAATTTATTGCTAATAAAATCAGAACAGGATAATGAGAAGTAAAATAAGCCCTTAAAAACACCTTCCCCTCATCCCTCCCTCCTTCCCAGCCCTACCGCCTACCCCAGTGGTACATGGAGGCAGGGAATGGGGGTTTTCTTCCACTGTTCAGGGAGAGGAGTCCCTCCCCTGTGAGACCATGGGGTCCCTCCCACTGGAGACAGTTCTCCATGAACTTCTCCAGCCTGAGTCCATCTCATGAGCAGCAGCTCCCTGTGACCAGCTGCAACGTGAATCCCTCTTATGGGCAACAGTCCTCCTCAGACTGCTGCAGCGTGGGTCAATCTTCCACAGGGTGCAGTCCTTCAAGGACAGGCTGCTCCAGCCTGGGAGCAGGGCCCCTCTTTCCATGGGTCTCCCACAGGATCACAGCCTCCTCCAGGCATCCACCTGTTGCAGTGTGGGCTCCTCCTTCAGGGGCTGTGGGTGGATCTCTGCATCCCCTGTGGTCCTCCATGGGCTGCAGGGGGACAGCCTGCTTCACCACGGTGAGGAATCTCAGCTCCAGCACCTGGAGCACCTCTTCCCCCTCCTTCTTCACTGACCTTAGTGTCTGCATGTTGTTCTCCTCTCATATTCTCACACCGCTCTTTTCTGTCTGGAAAATTACAACTGCATCACAACTTTTTTTTTTTTATTTTCTTCTTAAATATGTTATCACAGAGGCATTACTATCATTTCTAATTGGCCAAGCCTTGGCCAGCAGCACGTCCATCTTCAGAGCCATCAGGGACATGCTGGAAGCTTCTAGGAGCTTCTCATAGAAGCCACTTCTGTGGCCTCCTGCTACCAAAAACCAGGTCATGCAAAACCAATACACCTGAGTAAGATTTGCATATGTCATTTGTGGGAAACCTTTGAATAAACATTCATTTTTCTGAATCTCTAAACTGGCCTTTGCAGTCTCAGTAAAGTAAACGTTCTTACTTCAATATAGTTTAACTATCTGAAATCCATATTAGCATTCACCTTTAAAAGCAACCACATTTTGTCTATTTGCTGTTACTTTTTGTGCCCAAGGTGTGCAGGTGAAATATGGCCTCCTTGCAAGGGCACTTTTTTGTTTGGTTTGGTTTTTTGTCTCTTCCAATTGCTGAGTTTAGTTACAACCTGTTGTCTCTGAGGCATTAGAAATATGAGCTGGTCTGAAATGACAATAGTCTGTTTTCTTCCTCCCACCTGTATTTCCTAGGTTTCCTCAAGCTTTATGATTACAAAGCATAAGCTGAAGGACCACCCTAACTGCATAGTTGTTTTTCATTCAGTGCTTACAACATTAAAGTTCATACTTGTTGTAAGATAATGTTTTGTTTTCACATTTTAAAAATATTTCTCACACTCAACCAAATCATTAAAGGGTGGCTGGATAAAATAATATCCATGGATTTATTTCCAGAAATTATCAATAGATCTTCCACTTAAAAATTTAAAACAAATTCCTAGTAAGTACTGCTGAATTCAGATAGCCACTACATCTGCCCTCAATTTCTCCTTGTGTCTTTGCTCTGTTTTCATATTTTTTTGATAAAGGTAATCCTTTCATGTCTCTTGTGTATCTTTTGTTATAATCTTTTTGTTGTTACAGGGGAGGTAATGACTAAGAAGCTCACTGGTAGTCTGAAGAAATCTTTGTTTAAATATTTAATTTCCTTAAATGATTTAATAGAAGTTGGAGCAATGAAATTCCTGTAAAGTATCTACAATAAGGCATTAATAAAAGGTTTTAATCATTACTCTTCTGTAGAGGTATGTGAAGATTTACAGTACAACTTTCTACAAAGTAGTCCACAGTTTTAACTATGCAATATCTATCCTCAGAGTTGTAAGTTGTCAGTAAGTACTTTAGAAATCTTTCTAGGTAAGGTGCCAGAGGAGGTTTAGGTTAGATACTAGGAAAAGGTTTTTCACCCAGAGGATGGTTGGGCATTGGAACAGGCTCTGCAGGGAAGTGGTTGCAGCACCAAGCCTGACAGAGTTCAAGAAGCATTTGGACAAGACTCTTTGGCACAGCATATGGTGTGACTCCTGGGGCTAGTGCTGTGCAGGGCAGGGAGCTGGACTCGATGATCCTTGTGGGTCTCTTCCAAATCAGTATATTTTGTGATTCTGTAATTACTGATACATTTTAAGGAATTAAAGTACATAATTTTTGCTTTAATTGCTATTAGGTGTTTCAGAAGAGTGTTGTTCAAAATAGGAACACTGAATATATTCCTTCTGAGCAAAAGTTGCATTAAGAGATTTTAAACATTGTACATTCAGATACCAGATGTTACCTGATTAGATCTGTACAAAACTGTGTGTTTGTCACGGAAAGTATGGAGTTTAGAAGGGAAGTTGTTGCAGTTCATGTTTATTTCATTAAGTTATTGTTAAATGGTTCATTCTATTATCCCCCCATGCGTTCCCTAAGTTTTACCCTCCCTTAGAGCTGTCCCTCAAGCTATTCCCCTCCCTTTGTTCTAGTCCCTTCCCTGCCTATCAAGGCAACCCTGCCCCTCTTTCCCTGCCTGTCAAGGTGACCCTGCCCCTCTTTCCCTTCCTGTCAAGGTGACCCTGCCCCTTTTCCCTGAATGTTCCCTGCCACTCACCCCCTGGGCCAATCCCTGATTGAAACATCCACTTGGAAATCCCCTAATCCATGACGCCCCCCCCCATTGGCACATGTGACCTTTCCCTCTCCTTCCCCTATCCTGATTGGTCCCACAGTGTTGATGTAATCCCCTTGCTCCACCCTTGAAATCCCCCTATTGGTTGATTTTCTGTATTCACCCCCTGGTTTGTAGCTGTATTTAACCCCTTGCACTGAGGTGCTTGGGGCTCTCTTCTGCCTTACCCCCTCCACATGGAATAAAATTTCCCTGTGGAACCTCAAGACAAAGAGCCTCCTCCTTCGCTTGGTCCCTGCTGTGGCTGTAACAGCGTGCACTGTAGAGCTTGCAGCTCTTCAGGTTCAGCTGTGGGCAAACCCCAGTCCCCAGCTGTTCCCCACTCCTGTCGTGGCTATCGGAGTGTACAGAGCTAGCCTGGGTTTCGGTGGGCTTCATCAGGAAGTCTGTGGTGGGTTGACCTTGGCTGGATGCTAGGTGCCCACTAGGCTGCTCTATCACTCCCCCTCCCCAACTGGACAACGAAGAGAAAATATAACAAAAGGCCCATGGGTGCAGGTAAGGGCAGGGAGACATCATTCACCAATTACTGTCACAGGGAAAACAGACTCAACTTGGGGATATTAAGTGAATTTATTGCCAATCAAAAACAGAATTAAGATAACAAGAAATAAAAATATAATTTTAAAACATGTGTTTCCCAACCTTATCTCCTACCTGGGCTCAACTTTAATTCGGACTCTTCTAATCTCTCCCCCTTGAGCAGGAGGACAGGGAATGGAGGATGCAGTCATTTCAGCACATGTGCCTGCTACTCTGTCCTCCTTGCTCTCTTCCCTACTCAGGGAGGTAATAAAAATTCCTCCTGACCCCCACCACCTACCCGGGTATGGTTGAACTGACATTTTCATAAAATATCATGGCTACATTCGGGTGCCACTTCAGAATAGGTATGAGGCCCTGGATCCAGATGGTCAGCCAGATGACATAGAAGAAAATGATCTGCCCAGTAAGCCTTCCAATTACACTTAATCTCTCAGACAGATAACCACCTCTAATGTTCAAAAGAAAAGAAGGGTAATTGTAGTAGGATCATTGACACAAGGCTTCGAATATCATATGGTGTAAGATCATACATGTTAAATGTCCCCCTCAGGAGCTGCTTGAAATATGGTGAGCCCAGCCCATTGTTCTGAATGGCCCTTGCTAAGTCTTTGATCACATCGTGACCCATTCTCTCCCACCTTGGATTTTGACCCTGTGCATCATATGTCACTGGCATTGTCAGATATCCTGATCCTGGTAGCAAATCCCTTGGACAACATTTTTCTGATGTGTTTCCAATCCATCGTCTTTACTGATTGTTGTTCTTCCTCCTCTGGAAACTCTTGCGGCAATTGCATGAACAATGGAGTCTTTGAAGTCATCAATGATTCTCTGGCACACATTCTTTCTCTTGAAGTTTTTGGCTTCCCTTTCAAACCTGAAAGAGGAATTTGAAACTCTTGCTGCTTTGTCTTCCTTGCTGTGTCAAATGAATGTAGTAAACTCTTTGCTGCTTCTGCTGCTGAAAACATCCATGCTGGAATTCCTTTCGATGCTGTAATTTGTATCATGTCTTCTTCTTCTGGTTGTGCTTCATGTGACATGTCTTCAAATTCCAAAGTCGATGGATAATCTGTTTGTCTTGTTTTTGTTGTCTTCTTTGATGTAGTCTTCTTTTTGTATGTTGTTGGAAAAAACTGCTGCATTGTTGCAGTCTCACCACGAGATGGCGCTGTGGCTTTGCCGACCTGGTCTGGCATGTCCTGCATTTCAGTCATCCCCCCATGAGGAGGCGCTGTCATCTGCTTGGACAACCGTGATGACGCCACGAACTCGATCGGCTCCTCAGCCGTGTCGACTGAGTGCAGCAGTTGTGAAGGTTGGAACCGAGCTTGCACGAGTTTTGACTGAACTAGCAGTGGAGGTTGAATACATGAACGCCCCCCTGAGGCTGGAGAGGTTTGAACCACAGGGATTGAGGTCGAAGAGACCGGAACCGGAGAAGGGGTGGAGCCTCGGGATGTGGAACTCCGAGAACGGTCCCTCCTCGCCTGAGATGTCACAGGGGATCAGACACGCTCCCGACCGTGTCTCATTCGCGACTTCCACGCATGCGCACTTTTGGGAATGCTTCCTGTCTCCCCTGGACTGATGTCACTGTCTCTGTCCCGCTCCGCATCTGATGTCTCCTCCCTAGTGTCTGTTCCTGACTCTCTCTCCTCCTCCTCTGATGCTGTATTCACGCCCTCGGCCCGTGCGTACAGCCCTCGCCCCGCCTGTGCCTGCATTTGCTCCGCGATGTGAGCGGATTGCTGTGGCTCGACTTCCGGGTCCTGCATCATCACCGCGCATCTCCTACGTCTACCTACGGGTGCCGCTTGGAGCTCTGCAGCTGCTCCTAGCTTATTGCTCACATCTGACGTGAACGCTATAACTTGAGAGCCCTTCCTGGACGTCCTGCGTGTCCCGCCCCTCGCGTGAGTCTTTGGCACTGCGCCAGCCGAGATCACTGCCGCCCTTGGTGCTGCGTTTGCAATACTCGCGAGCAAACCCGTGTCCCCCACCGCTTCCGCGCTCCCCCCGCTATCCATGACCGTCGCTGTCGCGCAGCCACGCTTGCTGCGAGAAAGCGTTTCCCCGTCTCCTTCCAATCCCCCTTGGACCCCCCTTTCTGATTCTGCCGCTTTTTTCATCCCATTTCCCTCTGGCTCCCGCGGATCGAGAGAGACCGTCCCCAAGGGGTGTCCCCTCCGAGCCCTCCAAGGGTTCTCTCGGCGACTCTGGACATCCAGAGTGATGTGTTGAGTTCCCACAGAGGGACTCACTATTCTTCCTGAAGTTTTAATAGTAACATCCCTACAAGAAATCATGGTCCAAGTACTGTGCTTAACCCCCCCACTTTTCATCTCTAGAGGAACGGTTATAGCCCAAGCCTACTTGTTACTGGACTTGACCACAACACCTGCTGACCCACTGGTAATGTGGGCCCAAATTCTAGGCCATGACAGACCTATTGATAGAGTGTGCACTGTCCCAGAAAGGAAAAAAGATACGCCTTTCAGGACTGTTGGACACAGGAGCGGATGTTGCCATAATTTCCCCTTCTGAGTGGCCAAGAGATTGGCCCCTTGTTCCAGCAGCTGGGGTCATCTCAGGCATTGGGGGAGCCATGACCAGTTTCAGAAGCCAAAACATCATATGCTTTGAGGGACCTGAGCATGGAGTTGACACGGTAAGACCTTTTATAACTTGGGCACCTGTGATACTTTGGGGAAGGCACTTACTGTCTCAATGGGGGATGAGACTAGCAATCCTAACAAGACCACAGGATTTCTAGTCGGGGCCACTGAGCAGCACGCCACCCTCCAGTTGACTTGGAAGACTGATAACCCCATCTGGGTGGATCAGTGGCCCCTTCCAGAGAAGAAATTAAAGGTGCTGCAGTCCCTCATGCAAGAGCAGCTGTCCAAGGGTCATATAGTACCATCCACTAGCCTTTGGAACACACCTGTCTTTGTCATTCAAAAGCCAGGCAAAGACAGGTGGCGGCTCTTGCAAGACCTCACAAAGATCAATGAGGTCATTGAAGACATGGGTCCCCTCCAGCCTGGCCTACCCTCAGCTTCAATGCTACCCCAAGACTGGAAAATGGGCGCTATAGACCTTAAAGACTTTTTCTTTAATATTCCACTACACCCAGAAGATGCCCCCCGTTTTGCCTTTTCAGTCCCATCCTTAAACCCACAGGCACCTCTACAGAGGTACCATTGGACAGTTCTACCTCAGGGCATGAAGAACTCGCCCACCATCTGCCAATGGTTCATGGCCCAGATTCTTTCAGCAAGCCAACAGAGACACCAAAACGTCATCATATTTCATAACATGGATTACATCCTTATTTGTGCAGAAACCCGAATCATTTTAGACTGTCGTTCGAGATGTTATTGATGCTGTACAAAGCCAAGGATTCGAAATCGCAGAAGAAAAGATCCAACGGACTGCTCTTGGAAGTACCTCAGCCTCAAAATCGTGGAGAGAACCATCCCGCCCCAGCCGCTGAAGATCAAGGATGATCCTAAGACCCTGTGAGAATTACATCAGCTCTGCGGGAGCATTAACTGGGTTCGGTCACTGCTGGGAATCACCACCGATAACCTCACACCATTGTTCCAACTTCTGAAAGGTGACAAGGACCTTGACACTCTGTGATCATTAACACCAGAGGCCAAGTTGGTGGTACAAAAGGTAGCCCAAGCCATACAAGAAAAGCAGGCTCACAGGTACCACCCCAACCTACCTTCTTCCTTGGCCATTCTAGGCACAAGTCCAAGGTTTCACCCATTGCTTTTTCAATGGGATCAAACATCCTCATAATCATTGAATGGGTTTTTAGGACACATCAACCAAACAAGACAATCACTACACCATAGGAAGTAATGGCTCACCTAATCATGAAGGCTAGAGTGCATCTGTATTCCCTTGCAGGAATAGACCTTGCCAATATATATTTTCCCCATACCACTGAACAACTTAATTGGCTGTTACAAACATCTGAGCCACTGCAATATGCTTTAGACAGTTACCCCCGACAAATTTCTATTCATTTCCCAAAACATAAATTATTTAATTTGACTTTCAATTTGACCCCCAAACTCCTAAAAAGTCCAATTCCATTAAAGGCTCTGAATGTCTTTACAGACGGATCTGGGAGTTCCCATAAATCAGTTTTTACTTGGAAAAATCCAACTACCCAGCAATGTGAGTCAGACATTGACATCGTTCATGGGTCCCCCCAGTTTGCCGAATTGGCTGCAGTGGTCAGAGCCTTTTCCAAATTCAAAGAACCAATTAATTTAATTACAGATTGGGCTTATGTATATGACATAGTGCAGCTAGCTGAAAATTTGATTCTAAAATATATCCTTAATCCCCAATTATATGATTCACTGTCCCATTTGATTTATCTTTTATCCCACAGAGAACATCCCTACTATATTATGCACACAAGGTCCCATACCACCCTTCTTGGTTTCATTGCAGAGGGAAACAGGAGAGCAGACGTTCCAGCCATGGTAGCCCAAAACACCCTTCCCAATATTTTTGAACGGGCTAAGATTAGCCACCAATTTTTTCATCAAAATGTACCTGCTTTGGTCAGGATGTTTAAAATCACCAAGGACCAAGCAAGATCCATCATAGCGACATGCCCTAATTGTCAATCTTATGCCCTTCCATCTGTTGGAGTGGGAGTCAATCCTAAAGTATTGCAGAGTCTCCAGCTCTGGCAGACAGATGTGACTCACTATGCCCCTTTCAGGCGATTGAAATACATACATGTGTCAATAGACACTTTTTCTGGTGCAGTCTTTGCTTCTGCACACACTGGGGAAAAGAAAAAAGATGTCATCAAACATTATTTACTAGCGTTTTCCACCTTGGGCATTCCACAGGAGATAAAAACAGATAACAGCCCTGCCTGCACCTCATACCAGTTCCATCTGTTCTTAAACCAGTGGGGTGTAGTGCATAATGCAGGCATACCACACAACCCCACAGGACAGTCCATCGTTGAAAGGGCCCACCATTCCATTGAAAGGGCCATTGATCAACAGAGGGGGAGTCCAGACCTATTCTCCCATTGAGAGACTGGCAAAGGCTCTTTATGTTTTCAACTTTTTTAACAATTCATTTATGGACCCTACTGCCCCTATCATCAGGCATTTCATTAATTTGACCAAGTCACAGCTAAAAGAAAAACCACCTGTGTTGATCAAAGACCCGCTTTCTATTAATAACCTGGGGGAGAGGGTATGCTTGTGTTTCCAAGGTGGATCCCAGCAAAGAACATAAAGACATTCTTAGAAGCAGCAAAACCAACATTGGAACAACTAGAAAAAGATCAGAACAAACCAACAGGAAGAATGGCAGAAGATTGGAAAAGACAGAAAAAGAAGCCCAAAGGAGACCATCCACACCATCTTGATGATATGAGCCAGGACCTTCCAGACCGATGGAACAATACCAGTCAGGACCCATGAATATCGCACCGGCATTACCACCCTCATAAACTATATTTAATGTTTTGAGACTGTTAAAAAAGTGTTATTCCTTAATTTAATTTATTATTTATTTACTTTCAGGCCACCCAAGCCCCCAACAGCCAAAGCCAGCTATGGCCAAAGGACCGTCAATTGTTGTCGCTGCAGTAAAGATTTGGATGCTCCTCTCTATGCCACATGCCTTTGGCTGGGTGATCCCTCAACCCACCCACAATGTTTGGGTCACCCTAGCCAGGACCTTGAAACAAGACAACACTTGCCTGCCTGTGGGAAGGCCCGATGACCCACTCTCTACATATTTAGTGGGGGTGCCTATCAATGAGTGGCCAGTAACCGTGGATGCCATCAATGGAAGGTGAGGTAGCTCCCCTATTAACATCCATAAAGAATACAACCCGGCAGACAACTGGGACCACTGGACCTTCAGGCTTGAATACACAACTAAAGAACCACAGGAATAAATCAGGCTGCCAAAAGAGATCATTGTATAAATTTGGGGAAAATTACGATGACCAAATGAAGAATTGGAGCTATGGGAAGAGAGTTGCAGCCTCCATTTTTCTACCTTGGGTGGCTGCAGCAACGGTTCTCGGGGATTTAACCCATTTAGAATGCTGGATTAGCAAGCAGTCCAATGCTACATCCATCACTTTAAAGAGACAATTCAACACGCTACATTGCAAAACAGAGCAGCCAATGATTACCTGCTGCTCGCCCATGGACATGGCTGTCAAGAGTTTGAAGGCATGTGTTGCTTCAACCTGTCAGATCACAGTGAGTCGATATGCCCAAGGATCCAATTCTTAAAAGACCAAGTAAATAAAATACAAACAGAAGGTGACAACGACTGGCTCTCCAAGCTATTTAAAGACTGGCAGCTCAAGGGATGGATTTCATCTTTAGTTAAAACTGTTTTATGGACCCTGTTTATCATTGTTATTGTGGTGATTGTGTTGTTGTGTTTTGTTAAGTTCTTGCAGAGGTCTAGAGCGGAGGCCTTTTTAGTAAACAAAAAAGGGGGAGTTGTGGAGGCTTGGAGGCCTACCACTGGGACTATAACACTTCAGCCCTGGAGGGGCAGAAAGAAACACCCTTCTAAGGTTAGGGTGAGAAGAGCCTCCCTCCCATAAGCCTCTGCAGGCATATGTTAATGTTTCAAGTTATATTGGTTCACCTAGTTGATGTCACTAGAGGATGTATCATCTTTGGAAGGAGGGTCAGGTCTCTCAGGAAGTATTTAAGGGGGTTGCTAGGGCATGTAGGAAAAAAAATAGGAAGACTAAAGCTCAATTTGAACTTAATTTGGCAACATTTGTAAAGGATAATAAAAAATGTTTTTACAAATATATTAACAGCAAAAGGAAGGGTAAGACCCGCCGTTGTTCTCTACTGGATGTGGGAGGGAACTTAGTAACTGCAGATGGGGAGAAGGCAGAAGTGTTTAATGCCTTCTTTGCCTCAGTCTTCAGTGGGAAGATGGCTTGTCCTCAGGACAACTGTCCTCCTGGGTTGGTAGATGGTGTTAGGGAGCAGAACGGTCCCCGTGTTATCCAGGAGGAGGCAGTCAGAGAACTGCTGAGCCACTTGGATGTTCATAAATCTATGGGACTAGATGGGATCCATGCCAGGGTGATGAGGGAGCTGGCAGATGAGCTACACACAAATATATGTGTGAAGAATACAGAGAACATATAAAAGAAAAAAGGCAAAACCCAAATGGCATCAGCAGCAGTCAGTTCCAGGTCTACTAGATGCCTCTCCAGGTGAAGGCAAACTGTGGCCTGCACTCTGCTGCTAGAGGAATGAAGAAAAAGGCATTAGCCATGTCAATTGTGTCACCATTTGGCTGCCTTGGACTGCAGTTTGTACTGAAGTTCCAGCATGTCCAGCACAGTGGGTGAGTGATGGTGTGGCTTCATTCAGGCCACAATAGTCCACTGTCAGTCTCTACTGTCCATTAGACTTACACACAGGCCATGTAGGGCTATTGAAGGGTGAGCAAATCTTGCTGACCGCTCCCTGGTTCTCCAGTTTACAGATCATCTTATGGATGGGAATCACAGTCTCAGTTCACACGGTATTGCTGATGATGGATTGTTGCAGTAGCAATTGGTACCTGCTGTTCTTCAACCCTCAGGAGTCCAACAGCAGAAGGGTCCTCGGTCTCAATCTTTCATGACGATCGAGAGGCAAAGAATGCGGGAAATTTCGGAGAGACACTCACACCTCTGAATGACCAGGTGTCACAAGACGAGTGGGAACTTCAGACAAGTCCTGCCTCAGCCTCAGATTTTTGGCAACAGCTTCAATTTAAGAAATCACTCTGACACACAAGTTCTAAGGATGGCAGATCAGGTCTATTATAAAATGACTTATTTATTGAACAGACAGGAGATAACAGAAAAAGATCTTAATTAGAGTTACTACACAATATAAACCAAAAAGAACAACTAGTAGATTACATAAACAGTGCACAATATCAAGGTACCTATATTACAGCTAGCAAAGAAATAGTATTGATTAGGAGCCTAACATAATACCAAAAAGACAATAGTGTACACAGAGTCCTTTCACTCGACCTCTGGGGAGTAACCACAAAGTAGGCATTCCTGCTTTGGGGAGAAACTCCACACATTACCAGGGAATATGCAGAAGATTTCTACTTTGTGAAAGCTTGGTGTGGCTTTTATAGTTTGCAAAGTGAGGTGTCTGTCAGTGATAAATCCAGCTTATCTTTCCAGATCTCACTTCCACAGCAAGATGTTTATTGGCAGCTGGAAGCATTAATTCCATGGTGCCAAAATAACTCAGTAAAAGATAACTTGTCCTGTTTGAGTTATTTCACCAGTTAACAAGCAACAAATAAGCTCTTGTGGGGGCGAAATGCCCTGCTACACCAGGCAAGATATTCAACTGTCTAGTGTCTTCTGTCTCAACAGCAGCTATCCCAAAAGCCCACCAATGTCCTTTTGGGTCTTTGAAATACCTACTCCTGAGCTAATCTATGCCAATGATACATGGGGTCTCTGGACCAGTCATGATGGATTGTTTTTTCCACTTCTTCCGAGTCAAGCTCACTTCAGTTTCCAGTGTAGTCAACTACTGAGACCCCCCCTGTCACCCCAGCAATGAAAACAGGTTCTGCCCCCACATGTCCCGATGGTATCAGAGTACATTGTGCACCAGTGTCAACCAAAGCTTTGTATTTTTGTGGTTCTGATGTGCCAGGCCATCGGATCCACACAGTCCAAAAGACCAAATTTTCCCTGGCCTCTACCTGGTTAGAGGCAGGGCTGCTCCAGTTCTGGCTACTGTTTCCTCCCTGGGCATACATTCTGGAGGTCCCTTCAAGGGGATCAGACATGTCATCCTTCCTTCTGGACGATGCTTCAGGGTTTTCCAAGGGCCTTGCTGCAGCTGGAAGTCTTCCTGGCAAAGGTATCTCTCCATCACACTTGTTAAGAGTCATGTCCAGAGTGAGATTTTGGCCTCCTCACTATTCCCTGGTCAATATCCACATCCCTCAACAAAGATCCCAAGTGCCTCACTTCAGTACTGTCCAAAATCATACCATCACCTGTGATATCCCAGACTCAGATCAACCAGCTCAATATGGATTTGTCTGTTCATCAGGTGAGGTCTTTCCACAGGTTGTGTAGACTTTCTAAGAATAGGGATTTGGTGATTATTTCTGACTGATTCCTCTGTTGGCTGTGAGGGTCCTGCCTCCCCATCATCATCCACAAGGCAAACAGATTTGGTCTTGTGTTTCCTCCTTTGGACAGGGGCAACTGCTATTGGCTTAGGCTGCCCATCTGGTTTTACTGCATCCTGAGTGACTGTGGTGTCTGTAGATTTGTTCTCCTTCCCCTCCAGCTGTAGGTGCTGATGTACAGTATTGAGCAGTGTGTGATAAGCATTAGCCAAGGCCCAGCACAGTGCAATAAGCTGTCCCTCTCTTGAACTACCACTGCAATTTTCTTTCAAATATTCTGCTACCTTAATGGGGTTCTGTATTTATTCAGGGGGGAACTTACAAACTATTGGAGCAGAGTACTTCTTCAAAATATGGCCCATATTCTCCCACGTTCCATGCCACTTAGGATTTCCCACCCCTTGGTCAGATCTCTGGGCAACCTCCCTGGAAATCTCAGCCCTGACTCTAAACATGTTGTAGACCATATGGAGGAGACATAGCAGAACTAGCAATAAGAATATGGTGTCAACATCCAGAGGGAAGTCAAATTTCTCAAAATGTGATGTATCAGACCTAAAAGGGGAGAAGGAGATGAAAGGTTGGGAAAAATCATCCTCTCCTGTTCCCCCGACAGGCTAGGTGTGATTATTAATAAACCCTCAGAAGTAGCAGCCCAGCCCAGGACAGGCAAACAGCAGCAAATACACATACCAAACAATCTTCATTGTCTCTGATGGTATCTTTACATAAACTGATATCACAGAGTGCATCAAAAAAGCAGTCTTGGTTCCTCTGTCTGATCTGAAAAAGAGAGCCATCATGGGCAAATGGTTACACATATTCAGACACATATACAAGGTTAGGTGCCACACTTCCATGACTAGCTCAAGTAGCATGGTGACCAGGGAGTTATGTACCCAATATATAACTACACCAAAGGGGAAAGTGCCTGCAGCTGAGAACGTTGTTACTGGGTTTGTGGTTCTGTTGTCACTGCCATTGTTGTTGTTTGCTTGCCTTGTTATACATACTAGTAAAGAACTGTTATTCCTTTTCCCATATCTTTGCCCGAAATCCCCTTAATTTCAAAATTACAATAATTTGGAGGGGAGGGGATCATATTTTCCATTCCAAGGGAGGCTCCTTAGCAGACATCTCTCTTTCAAACCAAGACAACAAGACTGCACTTTGCGTCCCAAAGAAAAGAAAGGGTCAATATGACTTCCCAGGCAGAGCACGCAACAAAGTGAATTCTCCAGAACTCTTCCAGATCTTGTCTGGTCCAACTAGTTAAACCTAAGGAAGTCATCCTAAGAGCCACAGTTTGACCACTTTTGACTTTAGTAAGCTGTAGAATGGAAATAAGGGTAAGTAACATCAGTTGTCTAAACCCAAATGTAAATTGCACACACAAAAAGTATGTGATCACACTCAAACTGCTTTATGAGGATTTTTTATAAACTTGATTGTTTCTCATTTTTTAAATCCTCTGCATAGCTCAATCAAAAGATTAGACCATAAGTATTTCAGTATTTTTTATTTTCTCTTGATTAGCTATTGTATCAGGTTTGTGTGGCAAGGTTGTGGTAGTGGCAGGGCTACAGGGGTGGCTTCTGTGAGACGATGCAAGAAGCCTCCTCTATGTCTGAGAGATCCTGTGCCAGTCAGCTAGAAGACAGACCCCCTGCTGGCCAAGGCATAAGTGATGGTGGTAGTGCCTCTGGGATAACATTTTTAAGAAGGGGGAAAAATCCTGTGCAACGGCAACTTCAGCCAGAGAGATGAGTGAGAATATGAGAAACAACCCTGAAGACACCAAAGGCAGTGAAGAAGGAGGTGTAGAAGGTGCTTCAGGCACTGGAACAGAGATTCTGCTGCTGCTCACGGTGAAGACCATGGTGAAACAGCTGTCCCCCTGCAGCCCATGGAGGTCCATGGGGATGCAGAGATCCACCTGCAGCCTGTGGAGGTGCCTACACTGGAGCAAGTGGATGCCCAAAGGAGGCTATGGCCCTGTGTGAAGCCTGCACTGGAGCAGGCTCCTGGCAGGACCTGTGGTCCCCATGGAAGGGACCCATGCAGAAGCAGTTCATAAAGAGATCGAGCCCATAAGGACTCAAACTGGAGAAGTTTGTGTGGAACTGTCTCCTGTTGGAGGGACCCCATACTGGAAGAGGGGGAGCATGTGAGGAGTGCTCCCCCTGAGGAGGAAGGAGAGGCAGAAACAACATGTGATGAACTGACCACAACCCCCATTCCCCACCAGCCTGTGCCACTGGGGGAAGGAGATAGAGAATTTGGGAGTGAAGTTAAGCCTGTGAAGAAGGGAGGGGTGAGGGGAAGGTGATTTTGAGATTTTTAAAAATTTCTCATTATCCTACTCTGATTTGATTGTAATAAATTCAATTAATTTCCCTAAGTTGGGTCTGTTTTGCCCATTACAGTAATTGGTGAGTGATGTCTCCCTGGCCTTATCTCCACCCAGGAGCCTTCTGTTCTATTTTCTCTCCTTTGTCTGGCTGTGGAGGGGAGGGAAAGAGCGTCTTTGGTGGGTGTCTAGTGAAATAAATGGGCAGGAGATCTTTCT
>JAGGNK010009537.1:36633-47899 GCA_017590115.1 Montifringilla adamsi | reverse complement strand
AACCTGACATCAGGAACCTGCACTGGCGAGTGTCAGTGAAATGTTGATGCCGTTTATAAATACTCCCTTTGATGGCTCCCCAGTCTTTCCCTGTGCACACAGGGAACAGATTCACTCCATCCTTTCTCCCCAAGTGCCTGCTCTCTCAGACACCACCTATGCAGTAAAACTTCTACAAGTGTTTGCTTTTAAAGTAAAACTTTGACTACGTTTGGCTGTACAAACAAAATAAATATATGTATTTATTGTCAATGGGGTAATGCTTTACACAACAGAAAATATCCATTTTTGTAGCCCAGCTCTCATTGGGACAATAATGGATTCTTTTGGGTTTGGGAATCTGGCCCCTATAACACATTTGGAAATCGATATGCTCAAATTGGGTCATTTTGATATTTTGGAAGTTGTTGTTCTGGTATTTGCAAACTGGCTTACTTTGGTATTTTGGAATCTATCCCTGCTCCATCATCATCCCATCCTGCCCGGGTGGGGCAATGAGTCCCATTTGCTGTTCCAAAAAAGTCACATTTGCATTTTCCAACCCCTCAGATCCATATCCGCTCCTCCTTCCACCCCAAAATCCCAGGTGTCACACAGCAGATACAGAGCTCTGTTTTGAAACCATTTTTTAATGTAAATTAATGTTATGTCTCAGTAGATATAAAAGTGAGAAACTATACAGGTTTCAGTGTTTTGCACACGCATCCCCCCACACCCTCCCTGTGAATTCCAACACATTTTGGAGCTGTAACATCCCTTTTCAGGGGAGGCAAAAAACCTTTTTGTGCCCTCAACCTACCCCGTTCTTTTTCTAACTTATTTTCCCCCTTTTCTGTATTTTTATTTTTGTTTTCTTCTTTCTTCTTTAAGGAAACTAAGAGCCCCAGCCCCTCCATCCCCACAGTGACCACACAAAGCCAAAAACTCCTCTGTGACCATTTAATTTTGGGTTGTCCCCCCTGTGCCATGGGGAGGGTCCTCACTGCCCCCCTGTGACTTTTCTGGGTCGTTTTGAGTCTTGTCCTTGTCCCCCTGGGGTTTTTTGGGGTCCTTTTCAGCCTTGGCCTTGCCCCCCACGCTCTTCTTGGGGTCACTTTGATCTTTTTCCTTGTCCCCCGGGCTCTTTTTGGGGCTCCCCCTGTCCTTGTCCTCATCCCCCTGGTGCTTTTGGGGGCCCCCCCCATCCCTGTCCCCCGCCTTGGCATCGATGGCCGCGTGTTCCCTCCGCACCAGCTCCTCCAGCTCCTCCTGAGGGGAAGATTTGGGGGTTCAGCCGGGTCCCACAAGGGTTTTTGGGGGGGGCAGGGAGACCCCGAGAATTTGTGGGTGGGGGGAGTACCTTCCAGCCCAGCAGTTCAGCCAGAGCCAGGCACCCGCTGTCGCAGTCCCCCAGCCAGGCCACGTCCCTGCGCAGACACGGGGACCCCCAAAGTCACCTTGGGGGGGACCCCAAAAATCCTGGGGGGCCCTGGAATCACCTCGAGGGTGCCCAAAACCACCTTCAACGACTCCAGACCACCTTGGGGTGTCCCAAACCTCGATGGAAGTCCTCCAAACCACCTTCAGGGGATCCCCAAAAACCACCCTGGGTAGGGGTCCCAAAACCACTTTGGGGGGGGAGGTCTCCAAAGCCACGGTGGGGGTTCCCAAAACCACGGGGTGGGGACAGAGCCCCCCCAACCTGCCCGTACCTGTAGGCCTTGTCTGAGTCGAAGTCCATCCCACCAAAGCCCATCAGGGACATCAGGGGGTCACTCTGTGGGGGACAAAAGGGGCGACAAGGCGGGGGAGCAGCTGCTCCATGCCCCCGTCCCCCCAGTGCCACCCAACCTGCCCCCCCCTCACCTCACCTGCCCCGCCTTCTCCTTGTTGATGAGGAGTCTGGGGGTGTTGCTGGGGACCCTGTGGGAGGGGACAGTCACAGGGGGCTCCCCAGGGTCTGGGGGGGGTCCGGGAGGAGATGTGGGGAGGGGGTCTCACCTGCTGATGAGGGAGGCAAAGGGCTGCACCTGCAGCGAGGTGCCCATGATGAGCAGCAGGTCAACCTTCTCAAAGTCCTGTTGAGGGAGGGGATTGTCACTGAGGGGATCACCTCGCCTAGCCCAGCCCCCTGCCCCAAATTCAGTCTGGGGGTGGGGGGTGGGGGTGGGATTTGGGGCTCCCCCAAACCCCACTCACCAGCACAGAGACATTTGGGGGTCACAGAAACATTTAGGGGGGCACAGGGACATTTGGGGGGCGCTGGGGTCCAACACCCTGTTGTTCCCGCCCCGTGGCAGAGCAGGTGGGGACACCCCCGCAGACACTCAGGGGGTTGGGGGAGGGGGCCCGGGGGGTCCCCAGCACTCGGGGGGTCCCCAGAGCCCCCCCCTACCCCTCATCCAGGCCAGGCTGTAGCGCTGGCGGCACGAGGCCCGCAGGCAGTGGGAGGTGAAGAAGGTGCCGTGAGCCTCCACCAGCAGCTCGGGGTCCAGCCCCGCCACCCTCTCCAGAGTGTCGATGTTCTGGGGGGTCCAAGGAGGGGTCAGGGGGTCCCCCAAATCCCCGTGACCCCCAAAAGAGCCGGGGGAGAGAGGGGCATGTCCCACCTGGGTGTAGCAGCGCAGCAAGAGCCCCTTGTCCTGCAGCAGCCGCATGAAGTAGTGGCACACGGTGGGCTGGGGGAGGATCAGGGGGGTCGTTCGAGGGTCTCCCCCAAATTTGGGGGGAGGTGGGAAGGAGGTTTGGGGGTGTTTTACCTTGAACTGCCCCGGGTAGAGCTCACGGGCAAGGGCGAAAAAGGGCTCTGGATGTTTCTGGGGGGCGCAGGGAGGTCAGGGGGGAGCCCCAGAAGCTCAGGACCCCCCCCCGAAATTTGGGGAGGAAAAGGGGGGGTACCTTGAAGAAGCCGATCTCGAAGATGGCCTCGGGGTAGGGGAGGTTGTAGCTCTGCAGGTTGGAGTAGAGCCCGGTGCCGGGCGAGCGGAAATCCGGGATCCCGGCAGCTGGGGGGTGGGTCGGGGGGGTCAGGACCCACCCCGGGGGTCCCTGAGCCCCCCCGGGGCCCCCCACAAAGAGGACTCACAGGTGGAGATGCCGGCGCCCACCATGCAGATGACGTTCTTACCTGAGGGGGGGGGGCACAAAGGGGTGAACCCCAAGTTCGCCCTCAAGAACCCCAAAACTGCCCCCAGGACGAGCCCTCAGAGCCACGCCCTTTCTGCTGCTCCCCCCCAAACTCTCCTCGTCCCCGCTCCTGATTTTCCTGCTGCCCCCTCCCCGTTCTTGGTGCCCCCCATTCCCGTTCCCGGTGTCCCGTTCCTGGTGTCCCTACAGTGCTCACTCCTCAGGAACTGGCACCGTTCCCGTCCCCGTTCCCGGTGCCCCATTCCCAGTGCCCCATTTCCGTTCCCGTTCCCGGTATCCCATTCCCGTTCCCGTTGTTCCCGGTGTCCGTACAGCGCCCGCTGCCCAGGAAGCGGCCCCGTTCTCATTCCCGTTCCCATTCCCAGTATCCCATTCCCGTTCCTGTTCCCATTCCCATTCCCAGTATCCCATTCCCGTTCCCGTTCCCATTCCCGGTATCCCGTTCCTGTTCCCATTCCCAGTATCCCGTTCCCGGTATCCCGTTCCCGTTCCCGGTGTCCGTACAGCGCCCGCTGCCCAGGAAGCGGCTCCGTTCCCATTCCCATTCCCGTTCCCCTTCCCGTTCCCATTCCCGTTCCCGGTATCCCATTCCCGGTATCCCGTTCCCGTTCCCGGTGTCCGTACAGCGCCCGCTGCCCAGGAAGCGGCTCCGTTCCCATTCCCATTCCCGTTCCCCTTCCCGTTCCCATTCCCGTTCCCGGTATCCCATTCCCGGTATCCCGTTCCCGTTCCCGTTCCCGGTGTCCGTACAGCGCCCGCTGCCCAGGAAGCGGCTCCGTTCCCATTCCCATTCCCGTTCCCCTTCCCGTTCCCATTCCCGTTCCCGGTATCCCATTCCCGGTATCCCGTTCCCGTTCCCGTTCCCGGTGTCCGTACAGCGCCCGCTGCCCAGGAAGCGGCTCCGTTCCCATTCCCATTCCCGTTCCCCTTCCCGTTCCCATTCCCGTTCCCGGTATCCCATTCCCGGTATCCCGTTCCCGTTCCCGTTCCCGGTGTCCGTACAGCGCCCGCTGCCCAGGAAGCGGCTCCGTTCCCATTCCCATTCCCGTTCCCCTTCCCGTTCCCATTCCCGTTCCCGGTATCCCATTCCCGGTATCCCGTTCCCGTTCCCGTTCCCGGTGTCCGTACAGCGCCCGCTGCCCAGGAAGCGGCTCCGTTCCCATTCCCATTCCCGTTCCCCTTCCCGTTCCCATTCCCGTTCCCGGTATCCCATTCCCGGTATCCCGTTCCCGTTCCCGTTCCCGGTGTCCGTACAGCGCCCGCTGCCCAGGAAGCGGCTCCGTTCCCATTCCCATTCCCGTTCCCCTTCCCGTTCCCATTCCCGTTCCCGGTATCCCATTCCCGGTATCCCGTTCCCGTTCCCGTTCCCGGTGTCCGTACAGCGCCCGCTGCCCAGGAAGCGGCTCCGTTCCCATTCCCATTCCCGTTCCCCTTCCCGTTCCCATTCCCGTTCCCGGTATCCCATTCCCGGTATCCCGTTCCCGTTCCCGTTCCCGGTGTCCGTACAGCGCCCGCTGCCCAGGAAGCGGCTCCGTTCCCATTCCCATTCCCGTTCCCCTTCCCGTTCCCATTCCCGTTCCCGGTATCCCATTCCCGGTATCCCGTTCCCGTTCCCGTTCCCGGTGTCCGTACAGCGCCCGCTGCCCAGGAAGCGGCTCCGTTCCCATTCCCATTCCCGTTCCCCTTCCCGTTCCCATTCCCGTTCCCGGTATCCCATTCCCGGTATCCCGTTCCCGTTCCCGTTCCCGGTGTCCGTACAGCGCCCGCTGCCCAGGAAGCGGCTCCGTTCCCATTCCCATTCCCGTTCCCCTTCCCGTTCCCATTCCCGTTCCCGGTATCCCATTCCCGGTATCCCGTTCCCGTTCCCGTTCCCGGTGTCCGTACAGCGCCCGCTGCCCAGGAAGCGGCTCCGTTCCCATTCCCATTCCCGTTCCCCTTCCCGTTCCCATTCCCGTTCCCGGTATCCCATTCCCGGTATCCCGTTCCCGTTCCCGTTCCCGGTGTCCGTACAGCGCCCGCTGCCCAGGAAGCGGCTCACGCCCGCCAGGCTCAGCTCGTCCAGCACCGGCTCCGCTCTGTCCCCGCCGAGCCCCAGGGTCCGGGACAGCAGCGTCCGCAGCAGCTCCACTGCGGGGACACCCAGCTGTCCCCAAAGCGCCACCCCGCGCCCCTAAACCCCCACAACGTCCCCAGATGTCCCCAAAAATCCCTTACACGACCCCCACGACCCCCACGATGTCCCCAAATTCTGACTCCGACTGGCCCGTCCCAGAAATGTCCCCAAATGTCCCATAATGTCCCCAAAAGCCCCTGAGATATCTCTGAAGGCCCCAAAATGTCCCCAAAACGTCCCCGAGGGGTCCCCAAAGGGTTCCCGGAGTGTCCCCAAAGGGTCCCCAAAGTGTCCCCCAGGGGGTCCCCAAAACGTCCCCGAGGGGTCCCCAAAGGGTTCCCGGAGTGTCCCCAAAGGGTCCCCAAAGTGTCCCCCAGGGGGGTCCCCAAAACGTCCCCCAGGGGGTCCCCAAAAGCGTCCCCAGGGGTCCCCGAGGTGTCCCAGAGGTGTCCCCAGGGGGTCCCCGAGGTGTCCCCGGAGTGTCCCCAAGGGTCCCCGCGGTGTCCCCAGGGGGTCGCCAGGGGTCCCCAGGGGGTCCCCGAGGTGTCCCTGGAGTGTCCCCAGGGGTCCCCGCGGTGCCCCCAGGGGTCCCCGCGGTGTCCCCAGGGGTCCCCAGGGGGTCCCCAAAGCGTCCCCGAGGTGTCCCCAGGGGTCCCCGAGGTGTCCCCAAAGGCCCAGCCCGGGGCCCCCGTGGCCCCCACGGGAGCCCGGCGCCCCCAGACCCACTGTCAGCGTCGGCCGAAGTGCCCGGCTCGGGCTCCGAGACCTGCGGGGAGGAGTGCGAGGGGTCACCGGGGTGTCGGGGGCGGTCACCGGGGTGGGGACCGGTGGGGGTGGGGGGGACGAACGACACCGGGGGCGTTACCGGAGGCTCGGCGTCCTGCTCCGCCTCCTCCTGGCGGGCAGCTGGAGCTACGGGAACGGTGGGGGGGTCCCCGGCGGGGGGCTCCCCGGCGGGGGCGGGAGGAGAGGAAGCCCCACCCCGCGGGCCGCCCCCGGCCCCTCCGGCCCCGCTACCGTCCCGGTCCGCCATGGGCGCGGCCTGCCCGCACCACAACTCCCGGCGTGCCTCGCGGCGGCACCGTTGGGAGAGAGGGACGCATGCGCGGGCGGACGGCGAGTGCTGATTGGCTGAAACCCCCGGAAGAGAGGGCGCGGACTACCGGCCCCGGCGGCCCCCGGCGAGGCAAAGCGGCCCGAGGGCGACGAGTGGTGCGACAGCGGGCTGGGCTCGCTGGGCGAGGGGCCGCTGGGGCCGCCGCTGCCCGCCAGCCCCGGAGCGGAGTCCCCCGAGCCCCTCGCTGACCCCGCGGCCTGGCTGCGGCACGTCCTGAGCTTCGTCACCGAGGAGGGCGACACGTGAGGGCGGGGAGGGACGAGGGACCCCCCCACGGGTCCGGGTGGGACCCCCACGCACACCCTGGGGTTGGGGGGGTCACGGTTCTGCCTCTTGCCGGGGTTCCGGTGCGATCCCCCCGGGAGCGCCGCGCCCCGCGGGGTCCCTCAGGAACGGCCCGGGAGCCTCGGTAACCCCCCGGTAACGACTGAGGACCCTCAGTAACCCCCCAGTAACGGCCCGGGACCCCCAGTAACTCCAACACACACACTTTTCTGGGGACCCCCTGTGGGTCTAGGGGTATCAGTCTGTTTTTGGGGACCCCCTTTGGTGTCAGTCCTTTATTGGGGACCCCCTGTGGGTCTGGGGGTGTCAGTTTGTTTTTGGGGACCCCCTGGGGGTGTCGCACAGCCCCCCGCAGCCCGTGCCCCCCCAGGGCCCTTCACCTGGCCGTGATCCACGAGCACGAGCAGTTCCTGGAGTCCATCCTGCGGCACACGGAGCGCTCCCCGTACCTGGACCTGCAGAACGACCTGGGCCAGGTGGGCTCGCCCCGCAGCTGGGGGTCCCGCAGGAGCTGGGGGGGGGGGATTTGGGGTGCAGCTGCAGGAAGGGGGGAGTTTTGGCTGGGGTTTGACCCCCCCACCAAGGTGTGAACCAGCCTGCGCCCCCCAGAGCCCTGCACGTCGTGCTGGGGCTGGGGTTTGGGGCGATGTTTTGAGGCGACGGTGCTGTTTTGGGGTGATGATGTTTTGGGGCTGGGTTTTTGGGGCGATGTTTTGGGGTGATATTTAGGGGTGATGGTGCTGTTTTGGAGTGATGGTGCTGTTTTGGGGCTGGGTTTTTGGGGTGATGTTTTGGGCTGAGGTTTTGGGGCTGGGGTTTTGGGGTGACGGTGCTGTTTTGGGGCGATGTTTTGGGTGGGTTTAACCCCTTTTTCCCCGCAGAGCGCCCTGCACATCGCCGTGGTGCTGGGGCTGGGGTTTTGGGGCAATGTTTTGGGCTGAGGTTTTGGGGCGATGTTTCGGGGTGACGGTGCTGTTTTGGGGCGATGTTTTGGGTGGGTTTAACCCCTTTTTCCCCGCAGAGCGCCCTGCACATCGCCGTGGTGCTGGGGCTGGCCGGGGCCGTGCGGCGGCTGCGGGCGGCGGGCGCGGGCGTGACCGTGCGGGAGCGGGGCGGTCACACCCCCCTGCACCTGGCCTGTCGCGAGGGTCACCCCGCCTGCGCCCGCGCCCTGCTGGGGGGACCCCCCGACCCCCGGGACCCCCCCCGGGATCCCCGGAAGGAGGAGGAGGAGCGGCGGGCGCAGCTGGAGAGCGTCAACTACGACGGTGGGGGGGCAGGAGGGGCGTCGTTTTGGGGGGGTCGTGGGTTGGGGGGAGGCTTTTCGGGGTCGTGTGGCTCTGGGCTCATCGTGCTTTTGAGGGGGTCACGGTTTTCCGCGGGTTTTTTTGGGGACGGGGACACGGCTCAGGTGTCACGTGGGTTTGGAATTTTGGGAGGAACGTGGCTTTTTGGCGAGGGGTCGCGCTTGTTTGGGGGGCACATCGGGAGGGGAATGGGTTGGGGGGAGGTCCCACGTGCTCAGGCAGGGCTTTGGGACCCCCCGTGTCCCCCCCCCACAGGTTACACCCCCCTGCACGTGGCCGTGCTGCGCCGGGACCTGGAGCTGGTGCAGCTCCTGCTCCGCGCCGGCGCCGACCCCGACCGGCCGGTGGGTGCCTCCCAAAGACCCCCCAAAATAAACCAAAAACGAGGCTGGGAGGGTGGCGGGGGGGGGGGGGGCCTGCCCGGGGGGGGGGGGGGTCCTCGCCGCCCCCTGACCCCGCCGTGCCCCCCCAGGAGCCGAGCTGTGGCCGCAGCCCCCTGCACTTGGCCGTGGAGGCACAGAGCCCCGAGGTGGCCGAGTGCTTGCTGCGGGGAGGGGCGCGGCCGGACCCCCGCACCTTCTCGGGGTTCACCCCCCTGTACAGCGCCCGGCGCCGCCCCGACCCCCGCCTGCCGCCCCTCCTGTGCCGCTTCGGGGCCCGCGACCCCCCCAGCAGCGACAGCAGCGACAGCGAGGGCGGGGCCGAGGACAGCGAGGTCAGTCGGTGACACACCCGCCCTGTCCCTGTCCCCAGAGATCCTAGGATGAGCGGGGGGCTCCCGGGAGGGCCCCCAAACCCTTCCAAGCCCCCGACACACACTCTTGTAGCCCCCCCCCCCAAACTTCTCTTCCCCCCCAGGACGAGTACGACGACATCGTCATCAACAGCAGGCGCTGAGAGCCCCCCCGGGGACCCCCCCTGAGCCCCCCGGGATGGACTTGGGGGTCCCCCCGCCACCCCCCAGCCGGAGGGACCTCCTGAAGACACGCCCCCCGCCCCCCAAAATCCCGGGGGAGCCCCAAGGGTTGTGGGGGGCAGTGGGAAATAAAGGAGAGGCTGCACTTGGAGCAAAGGACACGTGACAATGGGGGGGACATTGTTGGGGGGGACACCTGTGTGAGTGCAGGACATGGGTGACACTGGGGGGACACCTGTGTGAGTGCAGGAGACTGAGGGGACACCTGTGTGAGTGCAGGACATGGGTGACACTGAGGGGACACCTGTGTGTCCCCAGAGCACGCTTGAAGCAGAGGACACACCTGTGCCAAGGGGACACACTTGTGCCAAGGGGACACACTTGTGCCAAGGGCGATTTCCAGGTTTTATTCCCGGGATTTGTCACCGTGGGTGGGGCTGTCACACGGGGCTGTCACACGTGCCCCACCTCCTGTCTCCGCTGTCTCGCGATGTCCCAGCTCCATCCGTGCCTCCTCCAGGGGGACCCCTCCCCTCAGGACCCCCGCCCCATTTTGGGGGGGCCCCCCCCAGGCTGGTTGGGGCCGATGTAGCGCAGGAGGGGGGAGGGCGGCCGGGTCAGCACCTCCCGCCCCACCAGCGGCTGCAGCACGGGGGGCACCCGGACACGGCCGTCCTGGGGGGGCACGCGGGGCAGGGTGAGCCCCCCCGGAGCCCCCAGACCCCCGCGGGACCCCCCCCAGAACACTCACCGGGAGCTGGTTGCACTCGAGGAGCGCGATGAGCATCCGCGACACGGCGCAGGCAGTGCCGTTCACCTGGGGGGCACACGCGGGGTCACGGGGGCCTAGAGACCCCCCCCGGGCTTTTGGGGGTCTCCCGGGGGTCTTGGGTGGGGGTCACCCACCGTGTGGGCGTGGCTCAGCCGGCCCCCCTCCCCGCTGTACATGATGTTCAGGCGGCGGCTCTGGTAATCAGTGCAGTTGGAAGCGCTGGAAATCTGGGGGTTGAGGGGGGGTCAGCAGGTTTGGGGCAGCCCCCAAAATGGGGGTCCTGATCCGGCAGCAAAGGTGACAATAAAGGGGGGCCGTAAACAGGGAGGGGGTGAGGGGAGCGTCACCCTGGGCGCCTCTGTGTTTTTGAGGTTTTCCCAGAATTGTTTGGATCCTCCCCAAATTATTGGGGCTCTCCCCAAATTATCAGGGTTCTCCCCAAGTTACTCGGGCTCCCCCTGAATTATTGGGGTCCCAGACCCCCCACTCACCTCCCCAAATTTGCCCCGTCCAGGCATCCAGGCCTCAATGTCGAACTTGCGGTAGGCGGGGAGCCCCAACTCCTCCGTGGGCATGTCCAGGACCCTGCGGGGCCCGGGGGGGGACAGTTAGGAGGGATTTCGGGGTCCCACGGATTGGGGGGACCCCCCCCAAATCCCCCTCACCGGTAATGGAGCCCCAGCTCCGAGAAAATCTCCTTCTGGATGCCCAGGAACTCGTCCAGCAGCTCCTCGCTCTCCGTCCCGCTCTCGGCCGCCGTCACCCCAAACATCTCCACCTTTGGGGGGGCGCAGGGGGTGAGCCCCCCGCCTCTGCCTCCCCTCCCCAGTGTCCTCCCAGTGCTCTCCCAGTGCTCCCAGTACCTTGGTGAACTGGTGGACGCGGTAGAGCCCCCAGGGCTCGCGGCCCGTGTCGGTCTCGGCGCGGTAGCAGGTGCTGGAGCACACCACCCTGACGGGGGACGGGGCTCAGGGGGGACCCCAAAACACCCCAGAGCCCCCCCAGGGGAGCAGGGTGGGATCCCCACAAGGGGAGGGGGTCCCTGGGGGGGCACAGCCCCCCTGTACCTGACAGGCAGGTCCTGCAGCTGCACCGCGTGGTCCATGAAATACCCTGGATGGGGGGACAGAGAGTGACCCCCAAATCCGCTTGCTCCCCCTTCTCCACTTTTTCCCTCCTATTTTTTAAGATTTTTCTCCCTGGTTTTTCCCCAGTTTTCCCCGATTTCCCCCCATTTTCTCTCTAGCTCTCCCCCTCCTCCTGGATTTCCCCAATTTCCCCCCGTTTTCCTCCCATTCTCCCCCCAGGTTTTCCCAATTTCCCCCCGTTTTCCCCCTGGTTCTCCCCCTGGGTTTTCCCAGTTTCTGTGGGACAGGTGTAAGACAGGTGGGACAGGGGTGGGACAGGTGGGACAGGGGTGTGCCTGTCCTGGCTGGGCACTCTGCAGGTGCTGCTCACCTTTGCCGGATGATGTCCAGCCCCTCCCCCAGCTCCAGGTGTCCCTTTGGCTCGAAATCAAACACTGGGGGAGCGGAGGGGGCACCTCTGTCACTTCTGTCACTTTGGTGACCCCAGAGCCCCCAAACCTGCCCCCCAGACCCCCCCAATGCCCCCCAGACCCTCCAAACTC
>JAGGNK010009537.1:0-13283 GCA_017590115.1 Montifringilla adamsi | reverse complement strand
GTTGGCCGTGAGGTCCAGCCTGGCCAGGCGCGGCAGCCGCGCCACGGCGCCGGCCGGCACGCGCTCCAGCAGGTTGTGGTCCAGAGTGAGCGTGGCCAGGCTGCCCATGGCGGCGCGCCCGCAGCCGGTTGGCCGTGAGGTCCAGCCTGGCCAGGCGCGGCAGCCGCGCCACGGCGCCGGCCGGCACGCGCTCCAGCAGGTTGTGGTCCAGAGTGAGCGTGGCCAGGCTGCCCATGGCGGCCACGGCGTCCCAGGGCAGCGCCGGCAGGTTGTTGTGCGACAGGTCCAGGTCCTCCACGGTGGCGGCGAAGGCGGCGAAGGCGGCGGCGTCGATGGCGGCCAGCTGGTTGTTGGCCAGGATGAGGTGGCGCAGGCTGGCCAGCCCGCGCAGCTGCGGCCCGCTCAGCGCCGGCAGCCGGTTGCCGTCCAGGTGCAGCGCTCGCAGGGCGCGCAGGTCGGCGAAGGCGCCGGGGGCCAGGCGGCGCAGCCCGTTGCGCGACAGCGTCAGGTGCACCAGGCTGCTCATGTTGGCGAAGTCGGCACGGCCCACGGCGCCGATGAAGTTGTCGGCCAGGCGCAGCTCCACGGCGCCGCGGTCCAGGCTGGGCGGCACGGCCAGCAGCCCCGTGCGGGCGCACAGCAGCGTGGGGCTGGGCNNNNGCAGCGCGGCGACGGCGGCGACGCCGGGACCCCCGGCCCGGACACGGCGCCCAGCATCACCAGCGGCACCAGCAGCTTCGCCATCCCCGCGGCCGCGCCTGCGGAGAGCGCGGGGCGGAGAGCACGGTCACGGGGGGCACGGGGGAGCCCAGCAGATCCCAGAGGATCCCAGCGGATCCCAGCAGATCCCAGCACTGCCCAACACAGCCCAGCAGGTCCCCGGAGATCCCAGCAGGGCCCAGAGGGTCCCAGAGGATTCCGGCAGATCCCAGGGGATCCCAACAGATCCCAGCTGATCCCAGCACAGCCCAGCAGATCCCAGGAGAGCCCAGATGATCCCAGTGGATCCCAGCAGATCCCAACAGATCCCAGCAGGGTCCAGGGGATCCCAACGCAGCCCAGCAGATCCCAGCTGATCCCAACGGATCCCAGTGGATCCCAGCAGATCCGGCGTGTCCCACGAGATCCCACAGCACCAAATCCCAGTGATCCCAGTTAGATCCCAGTTCTCCCAGTTGTCCCAGTACCTCCTCTCAGGGCTCCATGCTGGTCCTGTCCAGGCGTCGCCGTGGGGCCTGCGGGGACAGGGACCGGCCAGTACGGACCAGTACAGACCAGTATGGACCGGTACAGACCACTATGGGCCAGTACAGGCCAGTACGAACCAGTATGGGCCAGTATGGATCAGTACAGACCAGTACGGACCAGTATGGACTGGTGCAGACCAGTACAGACCAGTACAGCCCAGTATGGCCCAGTATGGCTGCGTACAGCCAGTATGACCCAGTACAGACCAGTATAATGCGGTACATCTCAGCATGGCCCAGCACAGCCCAGTACATCCCAGTACGGCCCAGTACAGCCCAGTACAGCCCAGTATGGCCCAGTACAGACCAGTACAGCCCAGTATGGCCCAGTACAGCCCAGAACATCCCAGTATGGCCCAGTACAGCCCAGAACATCCCAGTATGGCCCAGTACAGCCCAGTGCGGCCCAGTACAGCCCAGTACGGCCCAGTACAGCCCAGTATGGCCCAGTACAGCCCAGTACAGCCCAGTATGGCCCAGTACAGACCAGTACAGCCCAGTATGGCCCAGTACAGCCCAGTGCGGCCCAGTACAGCCCAGTACGGCCCAGTACGGCCTAGTACAGTCCAGTACATCCTAGCATGGCCCAGTACAGACCAGTACAGACCAGTATGGCCCATCACAGCCCAGTACATCCCAGTATGGCCCAGTACAGCCCAGTACAGCCCAGTATGGCCCAGTACAGACCAGTACAGCCCAGTATGGCCCAGTACAGCCCAGAACATCCCAGTATGGCCCAGTACAGCCCAGAACATCCCAGTATGGCCCAGTACAGCCCAGTGCGGCCCAGTACAGCCCAGTACGGCCCAGTACAGCCCAGTATGGCCCAGTACAGCCCAGTACAGCCCAGTATGGCCCAGTACAGACCAGTACAGCCCAGTATGGCCCAGTACAGCCCAGTGCGGCCCAGTACAGCCCAGTACGGCCCAGTACGGCCTAGTACAGTCCAGTACATCCTAGCATGGCCCAGTACAGCCCAGTGCAGCCCAGTACAGCCCAGTGCAGCCCAGTACAGCCCAGTGCAGCCCAGTACAGCCCAGTGCAGCCCAGTACAGCCCAGTGCAGCCCAGTACAGCCCAGTGCAGCCCAGTACAGCCCAGTGCAGCCCAGTACAGCCCAGTGCAGCCCAGTACAGCCCAGTGCAGCCCAGTACAGCCCAGTGCAGCCCAGTACAGCCCAGTGCAGCCCAGTACAGCCCAGTGCAGCCCAGTACAGCCCAGTGCAGCCCAGTACAGCCCAGTGCAGCCCAGTACAGCCCAGTGCAGCCCAGTACAGCCCAGTGCAGCCCAGTACAGCCCAGTGCAGCCCAGTACAGCCCAGTGCAGCCCAGTACAGCCCAGTGCAGCCCAGTACAGCCCAGTGCAGCCCAGTACAGCCCAGTGCAGCCCAGTACAGCCCAGTGCAGCCCAGTACAGCCCAGTGCAGCCCAGTACAGCCCAGTGCAGCCCAGTACAGCCCAGTGCAGCCCAGTACAGCCCAGTGCAGCCCAGTACAGCCCAGTGCAGCCCAGTACAGCCCAGTGCAGCCCAGTACAGCCCAGTGCAGCCCAGTACAGCCCAGTGCAGCCCAGTACAGCCCAGTGCAGCCCAGTACAGCCCAGTGCAGCCCAGTACAGCCCAGTGCAGCCCAGTACAGCCCAGTGCAGCCCAGTACAGCCCAGTGCAGCCCAGTACAGCCCAGTGCAGCCCAGTACAGCCCAGTGCAGCCCAGTACAGCCCAGTGCAGCCCAGTACAGCCCAGTGCAGCCCAGTACAGCCCAGTGCAGCCCAGTACAGCCCAGTGCAGCCCAGTACAGCCCAGTGCAGCCCAGTACAGCCCAGTGCAGCCCAGTACAGCCCAGTGCAGCCCAGTACAGCCCAGTGCAGCCCAGTACAGCCCAGTGCAGCCCAGTACAGCCCAGTGCAGCCCAGTACAGCCCAGTGCAGCCCAGTACAGCCCAGTGCAGCCCAGTACAGCCCAGTGCAGCCCAGTACAGCCCAGTGCAGCCCAGTACAGCCCAGTGCAGCCCAGTACAGCCCAGTGCAGCCCAGTACAGCCCAGTGCAGCCCAGTACAGCCCAGTGCAGCCCAGTACAGCCCAGTGCAGCCCAGTACAGCCCAGTGCAGCCCAGTACAGCCCAGTGCAGCCCAGTACAGCCCAGTGCAGCCCAGTACAGCCCAGTGCAGCCCAGTACAGCCCAGTGCAGCCCAGTACAGCCCAGTGCAGCCCAGTACAGCCCAGTGCAGCCCAGTACAGCCCAGTGCAGCCCAGTACAGCCCAGTGCAGCCCAGTACAGCCCAGTGCAGCCCAGTACAGCCCAGTGCAGCCCAGTACAGCCCAGTGCAGCCCAGTACAGCCCAGTGCAGCCCAGTACAGCCCAGTGCAGCCCAGTACAGCCCAGTGCAGCCCAGTACAGCCCAGTGCAGCCCAGTACAGCCCAGTGCAGCCCAGTACAGCCCAGTGCAGCCCAGTACAGCCCAGTGCAGCCCAGTACAGCCCAGTGCAGCCCAGTACAGCCCAGTGCAGCCCAGTACAGCCCAGTGCAGCCCAGTACAGCCCAGTGCAGCCCAGTACAGCCCAGTGCAGCCCAGTACAGCCCAGTGCAGCCCAGTACAGCCCAGTGCAGCCCAGTACAGCCCAGTGCAGCCCAGTACAGCCCAGTGCAGCCCAGTACAGCCCAGTGCAGCCCAGTACAGCCCAGTGCAGCCCAGTACAGCCCAGTGCAGCCCAGTACAGCCCAGTGCAGCCCAGTACAGCCCAGTGCAGCCCAGTACAGCCCAGTGCAGCCCAGTACAGCCCAGTGCAGCCCAGTACAGCCCAGTGCAGCCCAGTACAGCCCAGTGCAGCCCAGTACAGCCCAGTGCAGCCCAGTACAGCCCAGTGCAGCCCAGTACAGCCCAGTGCAGCCCAGTACAGCCCAGTGCAGCCCAGTACAGCCCAGTGCAGCCCAGTACAGCCCAGTGCAGCCCAGTACAGCCCAGTGCAGCCCAGTACAGCCCAGTGCAGCCCAGTACAGCCCAGTGCAGCCCAGTACAGCCCAGTGCAGCCCAGTACAGCCCAGTGCAGCCCAGTACAGCCCAGTGCAGCCCAGTACAGCCCAGTGCAGCCCAGTACAGCCCAGTGCAGCCCAGTACAGCCCAGTGCAGCCCAGTACAGCCCAGTGCAGCCCAGTACAGCCCAGTGCAGCCCAGTACAGCCCAGTGCAGCCCAGTACAGCCCAGTGCAGCCCAGTACAGCCCAGTGCAGCCCAGTACAGCCCAGTGCAGCCCAGTACAGCCCAGTGCAGCCCAGTACAGCCCAGTGCAGCCCAGTACAGCCCAGTGCAGCCCAGTACAGCCCAGTGCAGCCCAGTACAGCCCAGTGCAGCCCAGTACAGCCCAGTGCAGCCCAGTACAGCCCAGTGCAGCCCAGTACAGCCCAGTGCAGCCCAGTACAGCCCAGTGCAGCCCAGTACAGCCCAGTGCAGCCCAGTACAGCCCAGTGCAGCCCAGTACAGCCCAGTGCAGCCCAGTACAGCCCAGTGCAGCCCAGTACAGCCCAGTGCAGCCCAGTACAGCCCAGTGCAGCCCAGTACAGCCCAGTGCAGCCCAGTACAGCCCAGTGCAGCCCAGTACAGCCCAGTGCAGCCCAGTACAGCCCAGTGCAGCCCAGTACAGCCCAGTGCAGCCCAGTACAGCCCAGTGCAGCCCAGTACAGCCCAGTGCAGCCCAGTACAGCCCAGTGCAGCCCAGTACAGCCCAGTGCAGCCCAGTACAGCCCAGTGCAGCCCAGTACAGCCCAGTGCAGCCCAGTACAGCCCAGTGCAGCCCAGTACAGCCCAGTGCAGCCCAGTACAGCCCAGTGCAGCCCAGTACAGCCCAGTGCAGCCCAGTACAGCCCAGTGCAGCCCAGTACAGCCCAGTGCAGCCCAGTACAGCCCAGTGCAGCCCAGTACAGCCCAGTGCAGCCCAGTACAGCCCAGTGCAGCCCAGTACAGCCCAGTGCAGCCCAGTACAGCCCAGTGCAGCCCAGTACAGCCCAGTGCAGCCCAGTACAGCCCAGTGCAGCCCAGTACAGCCCAGTGCAGCCCAGTACAGCCCAGTGCAGCCCAGTACAGCCCAGTGCAGCCCAGTACAGCCCAGTGCAGCCCAGTACAGCCCAGTGCAGCCCAGTACAGCCCAGTGCAGCCCAGTACAGCCCAGTGCAGCCCAGTACAGCCCAGTGCAGCCCAGTACAGCCCAGTGCAGCCCAGTACAGCCCAGTGCAGCCCAGTACAGCCCAGTGCAGCCCAGTACAGCCCAGTGCAGCCCAGTACAGCCCAGTGCAGCCCAGTACAGCCCAGTGCAGCCCAGTACAGCCCAGTGCAGCCCAGTACAGCCCAGTGCAGCCCAGTACAGCCCAGTGCAGCCCAGTACAGCCCAGTGCAGCCCAGTACAGCCCAGTGCAGCCCAGTACAGCCCAGTGCAGCCCAGTACAGCCCAGTGCAGCCCAGTACAGCCCAGTGCAGCCCAGTACAGCCCAGTGCAGCCCAGTACAGCCCAGTGCAGCCCAGTACAGCCCAGTGCAGCCCAGTACAGCCCAGTGCAGCCCAGTACAGCCCAGTGCAGCCCAGTACAGCCCAGTGCAGCCCAGTACAGCCCAGTGCAGCCCAGTACAGCCCAGTGCAGCCCAGTACAGCCCAGTGCAGCCCAGTACAGCCCAGTGCAGCCCAGTACAGCCCAGTGCAGCCCAGTACAGCCCAGTGCAGCCCAGTACAGCCCAGTGCAGCCCAGTACAGCCCAGTGCAGCCCAGTACAGCCCAGTGCAGCCCAGTACAGCCCAGTGCAGCCCAGTACAGCCCAGTGCAGCCCAGTACAGCCCAGTGCAGCCCAGTACAGCCCAGTGCAGCCCAGTACAGCCCAGTGCAGCCCAGTACAGCCCAGTGCAGCCCAGTACAGCCCAGTGCAGCCCAGTACAGCCCAGTGCAGCCCAGTACAGCCCAGTGCAGCCCAGTACAGCCCAGTGCAGCCCAGTACAGCCCAGTGCAGCCCAGTACAGCCCAGTGCAGCCCAGTACAGCCCAGTGCAGCCCAGTACAGCCCAGTGCAGCCCAGTACAGCCCAGTGCAGCCCAGTACAGCCCAGTGCAGCCCAGTACAGCCCAGTGCAGCCCAGTACAGCCCAGTGCAGCCCAGTACAGCCCAGTGCAGCCCAGTACAGCCCAGTGCAGCCCAGTACAGCCCAGTGCAGCCCAGTACAGCCCAGTGCAGCCCAGTACAGCCCAGTGCAGCCCAGTACAGCCCAGTGCAGCCCAGTACAGCCCAGTGCAGCCCAGTACAGCCCAGTGCAGCCCAGTACAGCCCAGTGCAGCCCAGTACAGCCCAGTGCAGCCCAGTACAGCCCAGTGCAGCCCAGTACAGCCCAGTGCAGCCCAGTACAGCCCAGTGCAGCCCAGTACAGCCCAGTGCAGCCCAGTACAGCCCAGTGCAGCCCAGTACAGCCCAGTGCAGCCCAGTACAGCCCAGTGCAGCCCAGTACAGCCCAGTGCAGCCCAGTACAGCCCAGTGCAGCCCAGTACAGCCCAGTGCAGCCCAGTACAGCCCAGTGCAGCCCAGTACAGCCCAGTGCAGCCCAGTACAGCCCAGTGCAGCCCAGTACAGCCCAGTGCAGCCCAGTACAGCCCAGTGCAGCCCAGTACAGCCCAGTGCAGCCCAGTACAGCCCAGTGCAGCCCAGTACAGCCCAGTGCAGCCCAGTACAGCCCAGTGCAGCCCAGTACAGCCCAGTGCAGCCCAGTACAGCCCAGTGCAGCCCAGTACAGCCCAGTGCAGCCCAGTACAGCCCAGTGCAGCCCAGTACAGCCCAGTGCAGCCCAGTACAGCCCAGTGCAGCCCAGTACAGCCCAGTGCAGCCCAGTACAGCCCAGTATGGCCCAGTATGGCTGCGTACAGCCAGTATGACCCAGTACAGACCAGTATAATGCGGTACATCTCAGCATGGCCCAGCACAGCCCAGTACATCCCAGTACGGCCCAGTACAGCCCAGTATGGCCCAGTACAGCCCAGAACATCCCATATGACCCAGTACAGACCAGTATAGGGGAGAGGGGCCGGGATGGCGGGGGGCGCACCGGGATGGGGGATGGGAACCGGGAGGGAACCGGGATGGATCGGGGAGGGATCCGGGAGCCGGGATGGAGCGGGATGGGGCCGGGAATGGATCCGGGATCCGGGAATGGATCGGGGATGGATCCGGGATGCGGGGATGGAGCCGGGATGGATCCGGGAATGGATGGGGATGGAGCCGGGATGGATCGGGGATGGATCCGGGATGCGGGGATGGAGCCGGGATGGAGCCGGGATGGAGCCGGGATGGATCCCGGGCGCGGCCGCCGGGCTGGCGGTGCCGGGGTCCCGGAGCAGCCCCGGTCCCGCCGCCCCGGTGAGGCCCCGGTGAGGCCCCGGTGAGGCCGCGGTCCCCATTACCGTGAGGGGTTTCTGTCACCGTGAGGGGTTTCTGTCACCGTGAGGGGTCCCCATTACCGTGAGGGGTTTCTGTCACCGTGAGGGGTTTCTGTCACCGTGAGGGGTCCCCATTACCGTGAGGGGTTTCTGTCACCGTGAGGGGTTTCTGTCACCGTGAGGGGTCCCCATTACCGTGAGGGGTTTCTGTCACCGTGAGGGGTTTCTGTCACCGTGAGGGGTCCCCATTACCGTGAGGGGTTTCTGTCACCGTGAGGGGTTTCTGTCACCGTGAGGGGTCCCCATTACCGTGAGGGGTTTCTGTCACCGTGAGGGGTTTCTGTCACCGTGAGGGGTCCCCATTACCGTGAGGGGTTTCTGTCACCGTGAGGGGTTTCTGTCACCGTGAGGGGTCCCCATTACCGTGAGGGGTTTCTGTCACCGTGAGGGGTTTCTGTCACCGTGAGGGGTCCCCATTACCGTGAGGGGTTTCTGTCACCGTGAGGGGTTTCTGTCACCGTGAGGGGTCCCCATTACCGTGAGGGGTTTCTGTCACCGTGAGGGGTTTCTGTCACCGTGAGGGGTCCCCATTACCGTGAGGGGTTTCTGTCACCGTGAGGGGTTTCTGTCACCGTGAGGGGTCCCCATTACCGTGAGGGGTTTCTGTCACCGTGAGGGGTTTCTGTCACCGTGAGGGGTCCCCATTACCGTGAGGGGTTTCTGTCACCGTGAGGGGTTTCTGTCACCGTGAGGGGTCCCCATTACCGTGAGGGGTTTCTGTCACCGTGAGGGGTTTCTGTCACCGTGAGGGGTCCCCATTACCGTGAGGGGTTTCTGTCACCGTGAGGGGTTTCTGTCACCGTGAGGGGTCCCCATTACCGTGAGGGGTTTCTGTCACCGTGAGGGGTTTCTGTCACCGTGAGGGGTCCCCATTACCGTGAGGGGTTTCTGTCACCGTGAGGGGTTTCTGTCACCGTGAGGGGTCCCCATTACCGTGAGGGGTTTCTGTCACCGTGAGGGGTTTCTGTCACCGTGAGGGGTCCCCATTACCGTGAGGGGTTTCTGTCACCGTGAGGGGTTTCTGTCACCGTGAGGGGTCCCCATTACCGTGAGGGGTTTCTGTCACCGTGAGGGGTTTCTGTCACCGTGAGGGGTCCCCATTACCGTGAGGGGTTTCTGTCACCGTGAGGGGTTTCTGTCACCGTGAGGGGTCCCCATTACCGTGAGGGGTTTCTGTCACCGTGAGGGGTTTCTGTCACCGTGAGGGGTCCCCATTACCGTGAGGGGTTTCTGTCACCGTGAGGGGTTTCTGTCACCGTGAGGGGTCCCCATTACCGTGAGGGGTTTCTGTCACCGTGAGGGGTTTCTGTCACCGTGAGGGGTCCCCATTACCGTGAGGGGTTTCTGTCACCGTGAGGGGTTTCTGTCACCGTGAGGGGTCCCCATTACCGTGAGGGGTTTCTGTCACCGTGAGGGGTTTCTGTCACCGTGAGGGGTCCCCATTACCGTGAGGGGTTTCTGTCACCGTGAGGGGTTTCTGTCACCGTGAGGGGTCCCCATTACCGTGAGGGGTTTCTGTCACCGTGAGGGGTTTCTGTCACCGTGAGGGGTCCCCATTACCGTGAGGGGTTTCTGTCACCGTGAGGGGTTTCTGTCACCGTGAGGGGTCCCCATTACCGTGAGGGGTTTCTGTCACCGTGAGGGGTTTCTGTCACCGTGAGGGGTCCCCATTACCGTGAGGGGTTTCTGTCACCGTGAGGGGTTTCTGTCACCGTGAGGGGTCCCCATTACCGTGAGGGGTTTCTGTCACCGTGAGGGGTTTCTGTCACCGTGAGGGGTCCCCATTACCGTGAGGGGTTTCTGTCACCGTGAGGGGTTTCTGTCACCGTGAGGGGTCCCCATTACCGTGAGGGGTTTCTGTCACCGTGAGGGGTTTCTGTCACCGTGAGGGGTCCCCATTACCGTGAGGGGTTTCTGTCACCGTGAGGGGTTTCTGTCACCGTGAGGGGTCCCCATTACCGTGAGGGGTTTCTGTCACCGTGAGGGGTTTCTGTCACCGTGAGGGGTCCCCATTACCGTGAGGGGTTTCTGTCACCGTGAGGGGTTTCTGTCACCGTGAGGGGTCCCCATTACCGTGAGGGGTTTCTGTCACCGTGAGGGGTTTCTGTCACCGTGAGGGGTCCCCATTACCGTGAGGGGTTTCTGTCACCGTGAGGGGTTTCTGTCACCGTGAGGGGTCCCCATTACCGTGAGGGGTTTCTGTCACCGTGAGGGGTTTCTGTCACCGTGAGGGGTCCCCATTACCGTGAGGGGTTTCTGTCACCGTGAGGGGTTTCTGTCACCGTGAGGGGTCCCCATTACCGTGAGGGGTTTCTGTCACCGTGAGGGGTTTCTGTCACCGTGAGGGGTCCCCATTACCGTGAGGGGTTTCTGTCACCGTGAGGGGTTTCTGTCACCGTGAGGGGTCCCCATTACCGTGAGGGGTTTCTGTCACCGTGAGGGGTTTCTGTCACCGTGAGGGGTCCCCATTACCGTGAGGGGTTTCTGTCACCGTGAGGGGTTTCTGTCACCGTGAGGGGTCCCCATTACCGTGAGGGGTTTCTGTCACCGTGAGGGGTTTCTGTCACCGTGAGGGGTCCCCATTACCGTGAGGGGTTTCTGTCACCGTGAGGGGTTTCTGTCACCGTGAGGGGTCCCCATTACCGTGAGGGGTTTCTGTCACCGTGAGGGGTTTCTGTCACCGTGAGGGGTCCCCATTACCGTGAGGGGTTTCTGTCACCGTGAGGGGTTTCTGTCACCGTGAGGGGTCCCCATTACCGTGAGGGGTTTCTGTCACCGTGAGGGGTTTCTGTCACCGTGAGGGGTCCCCATTACCGTGAGGGGTTTCTGTCACCGTGAGGGGTTTCTGTCACCGTGAGGGGTCCCCATTACCGTGAGGGGTTTCTGTCACCGTGAGGGGTTTCTGTCACCGTGAGGGGTCCCCATTACCGTGAGGGGTTTCTGTCACCGTGAGGGGTTTCTGTCACCGTGAGGGGTCCCCATTACCGTGAGGGGTTTCTGTCACCGTGAGGGGTTTCTGTCACCGTGAGGGGTCCCCATTACCGTGAGGGGTTTCTGTCACCGTGAGGGGTTTCTGTCACCGTGAGGGGTCCCCATTACCGTGAGGGGTTTCTGTCACCGTGAGGGGTTTCTGTCACCGTGAGGGGTCCCCATTACCGTGAGGGGTTTCTGTCACCGTGAGGGGTTTCTGTCACCGTGAGGGGTCCCCATTACCGTGAGGGGTTTCTGTCACCGTGAGGGGTTTCTGTCACCGTGAGGGGTCCCCATTACCGTGAGGGGTTTCTGTCACCGTGAGGGGTTTCTGTCACCGTGAGGGGTCCCCATTACCGTGAGGGGTTTCTGTCACCGTGAGGGGTTTCTGTCACCGTGAGGGGTCCCCATTACCGTGAGGGGTTTCTGTCACCGTGAGGGGTTTCTGTCACCGTGAGGGGTCCCCATTACCGTGAGGGGTTTCTGTCACCGTGAGGGGTTTCTGTCACCGTGAGGGGTCCCCATTACCGTGAGGGGTTTCTGTCACCGTGAGGGGTTTCTGTCACCGTGAGGGGTCCCCATTACCGTGAGGGGTTTCTGTCACCGTGAGGGGTTTCTGTCACCGTGAGGGGTCCCCATTACCGTGAGGGGTTTCTGTCACCGTGAGGGGTTTCTGTCACCGTGAGGGGTCCCCATTACCGTGAGGGGTTTCTGTCACCGTGAGGGGTTTCTGTCACCGTGAGGGGTCCCCATTACCGTGAGGGGTTTCTGTCACCGTGAGGGGTTTCTGTCACCGTGAGGGGTCCCCATTACCGTGAGGGGTTTCTGTCACCGTGAGGGGTTTCTGTCACCGTGAGGGGTCCCCATTACCGTGAGGGGTTTCTGTCACCGTGAGGGGTTTCTGTCACCGTGAGGGGTCCCCATTACCGTGAGGGGTTTCTGTCACCGTGAGGGGTTTCTGTCACCGTGAGGGGTCCCCATTACCGTGAGGGGTTTCTGTCACCGTGAGGGGTTTCTGTCACCGTGAGGGGTCCCCATTACCGTGAGGGGTTTCTGTCACCGTGAGGGGTTTCTGTCACCGTGAGGGGTCCCCATTACCGTGAGGGGTTTCTGTCACCGTGAGGGGTTTCTGTCACCGTGAGGGGTCCCCATTACCGTGAGGGGTTTCTGTCACCGTGAGGGGTTTCTGTCACCGTGAGGGGTCCCCATTACCGTGAGGGGTTTCTGTCACCGTGAGGGGTTTCTGTCACCGTGAGGGGTCCCCATTACCGTGAGGGGTTTCTGTCACCGTGAGGGGTTTCTGTCACCGTGAGGGGTCCCCATTACCGTGAGGGGTTTCTGTCACCGTGAGGGGTCCCCATTACCGTGAGGGGTTTCTGTCACCGTGAGGGGTCCCCATTACCGTGAGGGGTTTCTGTCACCGTGAGGGGTTTCTGTCACCGTGAGGGGTCCCCATTACCGTGAGGGGTTTCTGTCACCGTGAGGGGTCCCCATTACCGTGAGGGGTCCCGGTCACCATGAGGGGTCCTGGTCACCCTCAGGGGTCTCTGTCACCGTGAGGGGTGGGCTCTGGTGCCCGGTGGGGGTCGCTGTCCCAGAGGGAGGGTCCTTGATCCTCAGGGGGGTGAGGCTTCTTTGGGGGTCCGTGCTGCCTCTTGGGGGTCCCTGCTGCCTCTTGGGGCTCCCTAATGCCTCTTGGGGGTCCCTGTCCCCCCAAAACGGCAGGTCTCTGTCCCTGAGGGAGGGTCCTTGATCCTTAGGGGGGTGAGGCCTCCCTGGTGCCTTTTGGGGGTCCCTGGTGTCTCTTGGGGGTCCTTGGCTTCTCTTGGGGGTCCCTGGTGCCTTTTGGGGTTTCTTAATGCCCTTAGGGGGTCTCCAGTTCCTTCTGGGGGTCTCTAGCACCTTTTGGGGGTCCCTGTCCACCACCCTCCTGTTCCTGGGGGGGTCTCTCCCCCCAATATTCCCCCTGACCCCCCCTTTTCCCCCTCTCTCCCCACAGGACCCTCCGGACCCTCAGCCGCGCTCCCATCCCGGGGGGGCCCCTCGGCACCCCCCGCCCTGACACCCCCCATGCGCTGCCCGGCCCGGGGGGGCCCCCCCGCCACCTGAGGGGGGGGCAGGGCCGTTTTTCCCCCCCCTTTTCCCCCACCCAGCCATGATGTTCCGGGACCAGGTGGGCATCGTGGCGGGCTGGTTCCGCGGCTGGAGCGAGTGCGAGCAGACCGTGGCGCTGCTGGCGCTGCTGAAGCGCGTGACGCGCACGCAGGCGCGCTTCCTGCAGCTGTGCCTCGAGCACTCGCTGGCCCCCCCCGGGTTGTGCACGATTCCCACCTTGGAGGGGCTCAGGGGGTCGCCCAACCCCCGAAATGTGGGGAGGTTTGGGGCGATTTTGGGGTTTCTGCTCTTCCCTCCTGGGGATTTTACTCCCGCCCTGATTTGGGGAGGGGCAAAGGGGTTTCCCCCCCTCATTTCCCAATCTGGAGGGGGGGCAAAGGGGTCTCCTCCCCTCCCCATTTCCCAATTTGGGGGGGTCAGAGGGATCCCCCCCTTTTCCCAATTTGGGGGCGTCTAAGGGGTCTCCCCCTCCCCATTTCCCAATTTGGGGGGGTCA
>JAGGNK010009526.1:22463-47586 GCA_017590115.1 Montifringilla adamsi | reverse complement strand
TTTTTAAAAAATTGGAAAAATATTGCAAAGAAATTGGAAAAAAATTAAGAAATATTTGGGGAAAAAATAAAAATAAATTGGGAAAAAAGAATTTAAAAATTGGAAAAATATTTCAAAAAATACTTTAAAAATAAAAAAAAAATCTTAAAAAGTTAAAGTAAATTGGAAAAATTATTCCCAAAGAACTGAAAAAAATTTGGCAAAAAAATTCCCCAAAAATTCAGGAATAAAATTCCAAAATTTTGGAAAAAAATTTGAAAAAATTGGAAAAAAATTGGAAAAAAATTGAAAAAAATTTGAAAAAATTCAAATAAAATTGGAAAAAACAATTTAAATTTTTTTTAATAAAAATTCCAACAAAAATTTAAAACATAAATCCCAAAAAATCTCCGAAAAATCCCCAAAATTTTGGGGTTTCTGGACCCCCCCAGCATCCTCCCCTCCCCTCCCCTTCTTTTCTGTGTCTTGCGTCGAATTTGCATGGAGGGGCGGGGCATGCAAATGAGTGTGAATATGCAAATGAGTGGGTGGGGCATGAGCTGTGGGCGGGGCTTGGGATCCACCCATTTTTAGGCTCCATTTTGGGCATTTTTTTCCGGATTTTTTTCATTTTTTGGGCTTTTTTTCTTCTCATCTCCCCATTTTTTCAATTTTTGGGGTCCCCTTTTCAATTTTTGGGTCTCTTTTCCTTTTTTTTTCCTCTTTAAATCCCTTTTTCTCCCCATTTTTTTTGTGTTTTCCCTCAATTTTTTTTCCAATTTTTCCCAAGTTTTTTCCCCAATTCTCCTAAATTTTTTCCCCAATTTTCTCTACTTCCAATTTTTTGAGGTCCCTCACCAATTTTAGGATTTTCTTTCCTTTTTCTCTCTTTAAATCCTTTTTTCCACCTTTTTTTCCCCAAATTTCCCCCATTTTTTCTCTATTTCTTCCCAATTTTTCCACCTTTTCAATTTTTGGGTCTCTTTTCCTTTTTTTTTCCTCTTTAAATCCCTTTTTCTCCCCATTTTTTTTGTGTTTTCCCTCAATTTTTTTTCCAATTTTTCCCAAGTTTTTTCCCCAATTCTCCTAAATTTTTTCCCCAATTTTCTCTACTTCCAATTTTTTGAGGTCCCTCACCAATTTTAGGATTTTCTTTCCTTTTTCTCTCTTTAAATCCTTTTTTCCACCTTTTTTCCCCCAAATTTCCCCCATTTTTCTCTATTTTTTCCCAATTTTTCCGTATTTCCCAAAAATTTTTCCCAAATTTTCACTATCCCCCATTTTTTGGGGTGCTCTTTCCATTTTTAGGGTCTTCTTTCATTTTATTCTTCTTTAAATCTCTTTTTTCTCCATTATTTCCAAGTTTTTCCCCATTTTTTCCTAATTTCCCCAATTTTTTCCCATTTTTTCCTAATTTTTCCCCATTTTCTCACCAAATTTTCCTTACTGCCCATTTCTTTTGGCGCTCTTTCCACTTTTTGGGCTCTTTTTTCCTTTTTTCCCCTCTTTAAATTTATTTCCCCCCCATTTTTAAATTTTTTCCCCTATTTTCCTCCCCTTTTTTCTCCATTTTTTTCCCCATTTTTCCCCAAAATTTCCAATTTTTTCCCCAAATTTTCCCTACCCCCCCCATTTTTTGGGCCGCTCTTTCCATTTTTTGGGGTCCCTTTTTCATTTTTGGGCTCCCCGGGGGGGTTTTGGGGTCCCCCTAACTCCGTTTTTCCCACAGCACGCCATCGCCTTCTGTTTGAAGGAATCGGGGAATAAACCTCCGGTGGTAAGGACCCCCCCAAAATCCAAAATTTGAGGACGGGACCCCCCCCATTTCCCCAACCTGAGGGGATTTGTGGACTCTTCCATTTTAATTTTTTTGGGGGGGGTCCCTTTTCTGTGAGGAGGGGTTTGGGGCTAATTTGGGGGGGGTCCTGCCACTTTTTGGGTGGTTTTGGGGTCCCCTTTTTTTATTTTTTGGGGGAGCCCTTCCACTTTGGGGGGATTTAAAGGGATTTTGGGATTTTGGGGACCCCCTTGACCCCCCTCTCTTAATTTTTCCCGCCAAGATTCGGTACCGGAAGGACAAAGGGGCCCCTCCTGCGCCCCCCCCATTCCCACCTGTGAGGGGGCTGCAGGATTTGGCCAGCGGGGGGGTCCTGGCGGCCGCCATCCACTTCTACTGCCCCCAATCCCTGCGCCTCGAGGGTAAGGAGGGATTTTTGCGGGAATTTTGGGGGATTTAGGGTTTTTTTGGGGGTTTTTTTGGGGTCCTGTGAAGGGAGGGGGGGCCCTGATGCAGGAATCCGCTAGGAGTTGCTGTGGTGAGGCTGGACCGGACTAATCTGAGGGGGGACATGGGGGGATTCCATTGGGAAATCAGGTGGTTCCATGGGGAAGGTCTCAGTGGGGGAACACTGAGGGTCTTTGAGGGCATTTTTAGGGGAATTGTGGGTTTTTTTTGGGGGGGGGGGTTCTGAAGGGTTTTTGGGGTCTGTTTTGGTGTATAACCACCTCCTCCCCCCCCCCATTCTGGAATTTTCCAGTGATCCAGACCAGCCCAATCTGAGGGCGTCGTGGGGGATCCCATGGGGAAAATGGGGGTCCCATGGGGACAGTTCCAATAGAGAAAGACAGGGGAGTCTTTGGGAGGTTGTGTCTAAATGAGGGGGTCATGGAGGGGGGGTCCGAGGGGTTTTTGATATCAGTTTTGGGATGTAACCCCCCCCATTCTGGAATTTTCCAGTGATACGGACCGGCCCAACCTGAGGGCACCATGGGGGTGTCCTGAGTTGAAAACAAGAGGAAAACTGGGGGTCCCTAATGGGGGGATCCCAATGGGGGGTACAGGGATGTCCCATAGAGGCGGCACCCCCTGGAATGGGGGGGTTCTTGGAGGGTTTTTGGGGTACAACCCCCCCTTTTTTTCCTCTGGAATTTTCCAGAAATCCGCCTCGGGGCGCCGCTGGCGCTTCCGGACCGGCTGCACAACCTGGGGCTCGTGCGCGACTTCGGCGCCCGCCACCTCCGCACGCGCTGCCCGCTAGCCGTGGAGGACCTGCTCTACATGGCGCCGGCCCTCAAGGTAAAAACTGGGAGAAAGTGGGTTATACTGGGTTAAACTGGGTTAAACTGGGTTAAACTGGGCAGGGATTGGGTGAAAGTGAGAGAGAGTGGGGGAAATTGAGAGAGACTGGGCGTGAATGGAGACAATGAGGGCAACTGGGGCAATGGGGCAACATGGCGGCCACCCTGAGGGGGAAACTGGGGAAAACTGGGTTAAACTGGGATAAACTGGGTAAAATGGGAGAAATTTGGTGACCTGGAAGGGAATGGAAGCAATGAGGGCAATGGGGCAACATGGTGGCCAGTCCTGAGGGGGATATTGGGGAGAAACTGGGTTAAACTGGGGATAAACTGGGATAAACTTGGAGAAACTGGGATAAACTGGAGAAACTGGGATAAACTGGAGAAACTGGTCAAACTGGATGAACTGGGAGGGACTGGGAGCAATGGGAGGGACTGGGAGCAGTGAGGGCAATGGAAGAACATGGCGGCCAGTCCTGAGGGGGAAACTGGGAGAAACTGGCCAATGCTGGGGAGAAACTGGGTGAAACTGGGAGGGACTGGGACAAACTGGGATAAACGGTGAGAAACTGGGAGGAACTGGGTTAAACTGGGAGAAATTTGGTGAACTGGGAGGGAATGGAAGCATTGAGGGCAATGGGGCAAAATGGTGGCCGGTCCTGAGGGGGAAACCGGGAGAAACTGGGTTAAACTGGGGAGAAACTGGGTGAAACTGGGAGGGACTGGGAGAAACTGGGTTAAACTGGGGGAAACTGGGTTAAACTGGGGAAAACTGGGAGAAATTTGGTGAACTGGGAGGGAATGGAAGCATTGAGGGCAATGGGGCAAAATGGTGGCCGGTCCTGAGGGGGAAACCGGGAGAAACTGGGTTAAACTGGGGAGAAACTGGGCACATACTGGATGAAACTGGGAGGGACTGGGATAAACGGTGAGAAACTGGGAGGAACTGGGAGAAATTTGGTGAACTGGGAGGGAATGGAGGTAATGAGGGCAATGAGGCAAAATGGCGGCCAATCCTGAGGGGGAAAGTGGGTTAAACTGGGTTAAACTGGGCAGAGATGGGGTGAAACTGGGTGGGACTGGGACAAACTGGGAGAAACTGGGTTAAACTGGGGAAAACTGGGGAAAACTGGGTTAAACTGGGGAAAACTGGGAGAAATTTGGTGAACTGGGAGGAAATGGAGGCAATGAGGGCAGTGGCGCAAAATGGCGGCCACCGTGAGGGGAGGAATTGGAATAAACTGGGGGGACTGGGAGGGACTGGGGGGTACTGGGGGATACTGGGGGGTACTGGTCCATACTGGAAGCCCCCCCTGACCCCCCCCGTGCCCCCAGTTGAACGTGGGGGCTTTCCTGGCCGAGCTGTTCCTGTGCTTCGAGGTGCTGAGACCCCCCTTTGTCACCCCCCGGCAGCTGGAGGGGGGCTCAGGTACGGGGGGGACCCCAAATTTGGGTGGGGGATCAAATTTTGGGGGGGTAAAACCCCAAAAATGGGGAGGGGTCCCAAAAATTTAGAGCCTAAAATTGAGGCGGGGGGGGCTGAAGGGACCCTAAAATTTTGAGGGGAAGGGACCCCTAAGTTTTGGGGTGATCCCAAATTGGGGAGGGGTCCCCAAAGGGTTTTAGGGTGAGGTGGGGGGTCCTGAGACCCCAAATTTGGGGGGGGGGGGCACCTTCCAAAGTTTCCCCTCCCCCTCCCAGAATCTCCAGCGGGGTCCTAAGACACCAAATTTGGGTGGGGGGGGGGCACCTTCCAAAGTTTCCCCTCCCCCTCCCAGAATCTCCAGCTGCCGGTGATGCCCCAAACCCCAAAAGCAGGTGAGGATTTTGGGGGATTTTGGGAATTTTGAGGGGATTTTGGGGAATTTTGGGGCTTTGGGTTTTTTGGGGGGAGGGAATTTTGGGTTTTGGGAAAGGAATTTGGGGGTTTTGGGGGGTAATTTCTGGGTTTGGGGGGAATTTCGGGTCATTTGAGAGGAATTTGGGGTTTTTTGAGGGGGTTTTGGGTTTTTTTTTAGGGAAATTTTGGTTTTTTGGGGGGGATTTTGGGGTTTTTTGAGGGGGAGATTTTGGGGTATTTTAGGGAGATTTTGGGGTTTTTTGCGGAGGAAATTTGGGGATTTTTTTGAGGGAATTTTGGGTTGTTTTAAGGGAAATTTTGGTTTTTTGGGGGGGGATTTTGGCGTCTTTTGAGGGAGGGATTTTGAGGTTTTTTTGAGGGGGAAATTTGGGTTTTTTTGAGGGGATTTTGGGGTATTTTAGGGAGATTTTGGGGTTTTTTGAGGGAGGGATTTTGGGTTGTTTTGGGGGGATTTTGGAGGTTCTTTTGGGGAGAATTTGGGGTTCTTTGAGGGAGGGATTTTGGGTTCTTTTTGGGAAATTTTCAGGTTTTTGAGGGGGATTTTGGGATATTTGGGGGTTTTTAGGGGGGGATTTTGGCGTCTTTTGAGGGAGGGATTTTGAGGTTTTTTTGAGGGGGAAATTTGGGTTTTTTTGAGGGGATTTTGGGGTATTTTAGGGAGATCTTTGGGTTATTTGAGGGAAGGCTTTTTTGGGGGAATTTTGGCGATTTTGAGGGAGGGATTTTGGCTTTTTTTGACTTTTTTTTTATTTTTTGAGGGGGATTTTGGGATAGTTGGAGGTTTTTAGGGGGGATTTTGGTTTTTTCAGACAGTTTTGGGTGGGATTTGGGTCAGTTTTGGGTGGGATTTGGGGCGATTTGGATCAAATTTGGGGTGATTTGGGGTGAACTGGCGTCAGTTTTGGGGTGATTTGAGGAGATTTGGGGCAATCTGGCTCCAATTTGGGGTGACTTGGGTCAGTTTTGGGTGGGATTTGGGGCGATTTGGATCAAATTTGGGGTGATTTGGGATTATTTGGGGTGATTTGAGGTGATTTGGGTCAGTTTTGGGTGGGATTTGGGGCGATTCAGTTCAAATTTGGGCTGATTTGGGTCAGATTTGGAGTGACTTAGTTCAAATTTGTGTTGTTTTGAGTCCGATTTGGGTCAAATTTGGGCCGATTTACCTGAAATTCGAGGCGATTTTGCTCCAATTTTTGCGCGGATTTTAACTTGGCCAATTTGGGGACACCTCGGTGACACTTTTGGGGTGTCCCCCCCCCCTTTTTGTCCCCTCCCAGCCACCCCCTGTCCCAAGCCGTGTCCTTCAGCATCCCCTTCGGCCTGGACAGCGACGTCGACATCGTCATGGGCAACCCCGTGGGGGTCCCGGCGGGGACCCTCGCCCGCTCCGCCAGCTCCGACAGCCTCGCCCACCCCNNNNCAGGGCCACCCCTGCCACCCCCCCGGGTGTCCCCAACGGTGTCGCCGAGCCCCCCGAGCCCCCCAGCATTGAGGAGGCTCTGCAGATCATCCACAGCTCCGAGCGCCTCCTCCCCGACGGAGCCCCCGACGCTTTTTTCCTCCACTCCCCGGAGCCTCCCCCTCCTCAAAATCCTCTTGGGAACCCCCAAAATCTTTCTGGGAACTCTCAAAATCTTTCTGGGAATTCTCAAAATCCCCCTGGGACCCCCCAAAATCCTCCCCAAAATCCTCTCCAAAATCCAACCCGCCCCATGACCAGCTTTGCCGAGCGTAAAAAGAAACTGGAGGAAGCCACCAGTGCCGCCCCAGCAAATCCTCCTGGGGGTCTCGGCGTTAATTTGGGGGGGGTCTCCACCACTCCTGGGGGTCCCCCAGAAGCGGGCGGGGGTCTCAGCGCAGAGATGTCGCAGCTGGGAGCTCGTTTGGAGGAGAAACGCCGCGCCATCGAGGCTCAAAAAAAACGAATCGAGGCCATTTTCGCCAAGCACCGCCAGCGCCTGGGGCAAAACGCTTTGCAGCGCCTCCGCCACGATGAGGAGGGGGCTTCTCCCGCCCCTCCCGAAGAGGAATTGAGTCTGGGGGCTTCTCAAAAACCTCCTCAAGCCCCTCCTGGGCAGTACGAAGCAGCCGTGGCCAGGCTGAGCGCGGCGCTGAGCTCGCTGCAGCTGGACATGCAACGCTTGACGCAGCAACAGGAGCGGCTCCTGCTGGAGCAGAGACCCCACGGAGCCCCCCAAGCTTGGGTGATCCCCCTCCCCAAATCCGCCAAGACCCCCTCGGCACCCCCAAAAAACACCCCGGGCTCTCCAGCGCCCGCCCGCAGAGGAGGAGGAGGAGGAAGCAACAACAACGCAGGAAATTCCACACCAGCACCAGCGGGAGGAGGAGCCGCGGCTTCTGTCGCGATATCAGCGGGCGGAGTCGCGACTGGGGGGTCTCGGAAGCCCCCTCCCCGCAGCCCGAGGAGACCCCGGCCCGCGGAGCTGCGGCTGCCGCCCCTGACGCGGGTGCTGACCCCTCCCCACGACGTGGACACGCTGCCGCACCTGCGGCGCTTCTCGCCCAGCCAGGTGCCCGTGCAGACCCGCAGCTCGCTGCGCTTCGCCGACGGCCAGGAGGAGCGGGACGAGGAGGAGGAGGTGAGATTTGGGGGAATTTGGGTCAGATTTGGGCTGATTTTGGTGGGATTGGGGATTTCAGTAGGGTTTGGATTATTTCTGTCAGATTTGGGCAGATTTGAGCCGATTTCACTCAGATTTGGCTGATTTCACTCAGATTTGGCTGATTTGGGCAGATTTGAGCCGATTTCACTCAGATTTGGCTGATTTCACTCAGATTTGGCTGATTTCACTCAAATTCACCTCAAATTTCCCCATCTTGACTCCAATCCCAGCCGATTTCTCCCCAATCCTTGCTCACATTTTCCTCGAGGGCCCTTCCATGAACCCTTGGTGCCACTTTACTGCCACTCCGGTGCCACTTTGGTGCCACTTTGGTGCCACTTTGAAGCCACTTTGGAGCCACTTTGGAGCCACTTTGCTGCCACTTTGGAGTCACTTTGGTGCCACTTTAGTGACACTTTAGTGCCACTCTGGTGCCACTTTGGTGCCACTTTATTGCCACTTTGGTGCCACTTTGCTGCCAGTTTGCTGCCACTTTGGTGCCACTTTAGTGCCACTTTTGCTGCCACTTTGGAGCCACCTTGCTGCCATTCTGGTGCCACTCTGGTGCCACTTTGCTGCCACTTTGGTGCCTCTGGAGCCACTTTGCTGCCACTTTGGTGCCACTTTGCGGGGGGATTTCACCCGCCTGGAGTACGAGCGGCGGCAGCAGCTGAAGCTGATGGAGGAGCTGGAGAAGGTCCTGAGACCCCCCCGCGGGACCCCCGCCCCAAAATCTGCCACTGGGGGAGGCGGGGGCAACGCCCGGGGAGCCCCCCGAGACCCCCACCCCCAAATTAGGGGAGGGGGCTCGGGGAGAGCCCGGCCCCGCTGCTGCGACGACTCCGCCCTGGGGAGGAGCCCCCCCAAGGGGCTGCTGGGTACGAACTGGGGCTGGGGGCTTCGGGAGAGACCCAAAATGGGGCTGGGGGCTTTGGGGAGAGCCTGGAAATGGGGCTGGGGGCTTCGGGAGAGATCCAAAATGGGGCTGGGGGCTTGGGAAAAGGGTGGAGAATCCCCTAAAATGGGTCTGGGGGCTTTGGGACATCCCCAGAAAGGATCTGGGGAGGTTTTAGGGGGTCCTTGGAGAATTTGGGGAGGGGTCTCTGGCTTTTGGGGGGGTCCCTGGGTCTGGGGGTTCTGTGGGAATTTGGGGAGGGGTCTCAGTGAATTTGGGGAGGGGTCTCAGCCCCTTTCTCCCCAGGGTCACACCCATCCCAGAGCTCTCTGACCTTGGGTTTGGGGGGATTTTGGGGAGGGGTCTCTGGCTTTGGGGGGGGTCCCTGGGTCTGGGGGTTCTGTGGCAATTTGGGGAGGGGTCTCGGTGAATTTGGGGAGGAGTCTCGGTGAATTTGGGGAGGGGTCTCAGCCCGTTTTCCCCCCAGGGTCCCGCCTGTCCAAGGTCTATTCCCAGAGCTCTGTCCTTGGGTTTGGGGGGGGAATTTGGAGAAAAATTTGGGGGTCTCGGGGGGGATTTGGGGGGAAAATTTGGGGTTTTGGGGGCAAATTTGGGGGATTTTGAGGATGAATTTTGGGGTCAAATTGGGAATTTGGGTTATTTTGGGGAGGGGTCTCTCACCCCTGACGCCCCCTCCCCTTTTTTTCTCTCCCCTCCCCCAGCCGGGCCGGGTCCCCCTCGGGGCCGGGGTCCCCAAACCGAGCGCCCCCCCCCGGCCGGGCCAAATTTCCCCCAAATCCCCCCAGGTCCGAGGCTGTACAAGGAGCCCACGGCCAGGTCCAACCGGCCGCTGATCCAGAACGCTCTGGCCCACTGCGTGCTGGCCGGGACCCCCAACGCCCCCCTGAGGGATCAAAGTGCTGCAGGTGAGACCCCAAAAACCCCAAAAATCCCCCCAAAGTACCCCAAAAACCCCACGGCCAAACTGGGACCCCAAAAAACCCCAAAGGGAGCCCCAAAAAAACCTCACAAACCCCCCAAAAACCCCATAAACCCCCCACAAAAACCCCACAAATCCCTCAAAAAACCCCATATCCCAAAAAACCCCCATAAAATCCCAAAAAAACCCCATAAAATCCCAAAAAAACCCCAAAAAACCCCAAAATTCCCTCTTCTCTCCCCCAGGAGATGGAACAAAGCTCAGCCCAACAACTCCTGATCCTCTTCCGGGACGGGGGCTGCCAATTCCGGGGCGTTTACGCTTTGGGGGGGATCCCCCCGACCCTAAAACGCCTTTCGGGGTCGGGGCCCCGCAGCGTCCCCCTGCCCATGGTGGAGGCTCTCTACAAGTACCAGTCGGACCAGAGGCGCTTCTGCCGCCTCCCGGCGCGCACCATGAGCGGCAGCGTGGACGCCTTCACCATCCCCGGCCACCTGTGGCACCCCAAAAAACCCGGGACCCCCAAATAAAACCCCAAAAACGGGGCTGACCCCAAAAACGGGCTGAGCCCAAAAACGATCCCGTTGTGTGCGCTTTTCTCAATGGGGACATTTGGGGACACCAAGAATGAGTTCAGGGGTGTCATCCCCTCCCAGGGATACCTGTGTCATCCCCTGGGTGCCTGTGGCACCCCAAAAAAGCCAGAACCCCAAAAAAATTGGGGTCAAAATCCCAAAAAATGACCCCAAAAATGATCCCGTTGTGTGCGCTTTGTGTTATCCTTAATGGGGACATTTGGGGACATTGGGGACAGCTGGAATGGGTTCAGGGATGTCATCCCTCCCAGGGATACCTGTGCCATCCCCTGGGTTCCTCTGGCACCCCAAAAAAGCTGGAACCCCCCAAAAAGTTGGGGTAAAAACCCCAAAACCGGGAAGGGGGTGACCCCAAATCCAATCCCGTTGTGTGCACTTTGTGTTATCCTTAATGGGGACATTGGGGACACCAGGAATGGGTTCAGGGGTGTCATCCCCTCCCAGGGATACCTGTGCCATCCCCGGGCACCTGTGGCAACCCCAAAAACCCGGGAACCCCAAATAGAACCCCAAAAACGGGGCTGACCCCAAAAACGGGCTGAGCCCAAAAACGATCCCGTTGTGTGCGCTTTTCTCAATGGGGACATTTGGGGACACCAAGAATGAGTTCAGGGGTGTCATCCCCTCCCAGGGATACCTGTGTCATCCCCTGGGTGCCTGTGGCACCCCAAAAAACCCGGGACCCCCAAATAAAACCCCAAAAACGGGGCTGACCCCAAAAACGATCGGCTCCTGGTGTTGGTGTTTAATGGGGACATTTGGGGACATTTGGGGATATTTGGGGATATTTGGGGACAGCTGGAATGGGTTCAGGGGTGTCATCCCCTCCCAGGGATACCTGTGTCATCCCCTGGGTGCCTGTGGCACCCCAAAAAAGCCAGAACCCCAAAAAAATTGGGGTAAAAATCCCAAAAAATGACCCCAAAAATGATCCCGTTGTGTGCGCTTTGTGTTATGTTTAATGGGGACATTTGGGGACATTGGGGACAGCTGGAATGGGTTCAGGGGTGTCATCCCCTCCCAGGGATACCTGTGCCATCCCCTGGGTTCCTCTGGCACCCCAAAAAAGCTGGAACCCCCCAAAAAGTTGGGGTAAAAACCCCAAAACCGGGAAGGGGGTGACCCCAAATCCGATCCCGTTGTGTGCGCTCAGCGCTTGGTGCCAGCAGTGATGGGGATTTGGGGACATTTGGGGACATTGAGGTGACACTGAAGCGGTTTAGGGGGACGCCTTCACCATCCCTGGGCACCTCTGGCACCCCAAAAAACCCGGAACCCCCAAATAAAACCCCAAAAACGGGGCTGACCCCAAAAACGATCGGCTCCTGGTGTTGGTGTTTAATGGGGACATTTGGGGACATTTGGGGACAGCTGGAATGGGTTCAGGGGTGTCATCCCCTCCCAGGGATACCTGTGCCATCCCCTGGGTGCCTGTGGCACCCCAAAAAACCCGGGACCCCCAAATAAAACCCCAAAAACGGGGCTGACCCCAAAAACGATCGGCTCCTGGTGTTGGTGTTTAATGGGGACATTTGGGGACATTTGGGGATATTTGGGGATATTTGGGGACAGCTGGAATGGGTTCAGGGGTGTCATCCCCTCCCAGGGATACCTGTGCCATCCCCTGGGTGCCTGTGGCACTCCAAAAATGCCAGAACCCCAAAAAATTAGGGTAAAAATCCCAAAAAATGACCCCAAAAATGATCCCGTTGTGTGCGCTTTGTGTTATCCTTAATGGGGACATTTGGGGACATTGGGGACAGCTGGAATGGGTTCAGGGGTGTCATCCCCTCCCAGGGATACCTGTGCCATCCCCTGGGTTCCTCTGGCACCCCAAAAAAGCTGGAACCCCCCAAAAAGTTGGGGTAAAAACCCCAAAACCGGGAAGGGGGTGACCCCAAATCCGATCCCGTTGTGTGCGCTCAGCGCTTGGTGCCAGCAGTGATGGGGATTTGGGGACATTTGGGGACATTGAGGTGACACTGAAGCGGTTTAGGGGGACGCCTTCACCATCCCTGGGCACCTCTGGCACCCCAAAAAACCCGGGACCCCCAAATAAAACCCCAAAAACGGGGCTGACCCCAAAAAAATGCGCCCAACCCCCACCCCAAAAAAATGTCCCAAATGTCCCCCTAAAATGAGACAAAATGGGGACACTGAAGGGACAATGAGGGGACAGCATGGGGACGTGGAGGGGACATTGGGGTGGCACTGAAGGGACACCATGAGGACATTGAGGGGACACCATGGGGACACATTGAGGACACTGAGGGGACATTGGGGACATCAAGGGGACATCAAGGGGACACTGGGGTGGCACTGGGAGAACACTGGGGACACTGGGGACATCACGGGGACACTGAGGGGACACTGAGGACATCATGGGGACACTTTGGGGACACCGTGTGGGGTCACACGGGGATGTCCCCAAGTGTCCCCAAGCAGCTGGGGACAGGACTGGTGACAATGGTGACAACGCCATCTTTTATTCCCGCGACGCTGGGAGGGGGGTGGCGGCGGTGACACCTCGGGGACACCTCGGGGACACCGTGGGGACACGGGTGTCACACGCTGGTGGCCTGGCCGTCATCGCCGGGCTCGTGGCAGCCCCTTGGGGACACCTTGGGGACATGGCGGGGGTGGCCCCGGGTCCGGCGCAGCTCCTGCTCCAGCCCCGAGAGACGCCGCTCCTGAGGGAGGGGACACGCGTGTCACCCGGGGCCACAGAGGGTCACCAGGGGTCACCCGGGGTCACACAGGGCCACCAGGGTCACCCAGGGTCATCAGGGGGGGGTGGCCCCGGGTCCGGCGCAGCTCCTGCTCCAGCCCCGAGAGACGCCGCTCCTGAGGGAGGGGACACGCGTGTCACCCGGGGCCACAGAGGGTCACCAGGGGTCACCCGGGGTCACACAGGGCCACCAGGGTCCACCAGGGTCACCAGGGTCACCAGGGGCCACACAGGGCCACCAGGGTCACCCGGGGTCACACAGGGCCACCAGGGTCACCCAGGGTCACCAGGGTCACCAGGGTCACCAGGGGCCACACAGGGCCACCAGGGTCACCCGGGGTCACACAGGGCCACCAGGGTCACCCAGGGTCACCAGGGGTCACCAGGGGTCACCAGGGGTCACCCAGGGTCACCAGGGTCACACAGGGGTCACCAGGGGTCACCCAGGGTCACCAGGGTCACACAGGGGTCACCAGGGGTCACCCAGGGTCACCCGGGGTCACACAGGGTCACCCAGGGTCACACAGGGGTCACCAGGGGTCACCTCCCTGTCACCGAGGTGTCACTGAGGGGTCACCTCATTGTCACCCTCTGTGTCACCCTCTGTGTCATCTATGTCACCCCCGATGTCCCCCCCCATATCCCCCCAGTGTCCCCAATCCATCCCAGTGACCCCAGTGTCCCCTCCCAGTGTCCCCAGTCTGTCCCAGTCTCACCAGTTCCCTCCCAGTGTCCCCAGTGTCCCCTCCCAGTGTCCCCAGTGTCCCCAGTCCATCCCAGTGTCCCCCCTAGTGTCCCCCCCAGTGTCCCCAGTCCGTCCCAGTCTCACCAGTCCCCTCCAAGTGTCCCCAGTCCCCTCCCAGTGTCCCCCCCAGTGTCCCCAGTCTATCCCAGTCCGTCCCAGTCCGTCCCAGTCTCACCAGTTCCCGCTCTCTCTCCTCGTTGCTCCGCAGCCTCTCCAGGTCCTTCCTGCGGCTGCCCTCGGCCGCCGTCAGCCTGGGGACAGGGCGGGACAGACTGGGACAAACTGGGACAGACTGGGAGTGACTGGGACTGACTGGGACTGACTGGGACAGACTGGGACAGACTGGGACTGACTGGGAGTGACAGGGACAGACTGGGACAGACTGGGAGTGACTGGGACAGAGTGGGACTGACTGGGACTGACTGGGAATGACTGGGACAGACTGGGACAGACTGGGACTGACTGGGACAGACTGGGAGTGATTGGGACAGACTGGGGCAGACTGGGACAGACTGGGAGTGATTGGGACTGACTGGGACAGACTGGGAGTGACTGGGACTGCCTGGGAAAGACTGGGGCAGACTGGGACAGACTGGGACAAACTGGGACTGACTGGGACTGGCTGGGACAGACTGGGACACACTGGGGCTGGCTGGGGCAAACTGGGACTGACTGGGAGTGACTGGGACAAACTGGGAGTGACTGGGACAAACTGGGACAAACTGGGATGGGACCAAACTAGGACCAAACTAGGATGGGACCAAACTGGGAAACTGGGACCCAAATAGGACCAGCTGGGACAAACTGGGACCCCAAACTGGGACCAAACTGGGGCCAAAGTGGGACCCCAAACTGGGAAACTGGGACCAAACTGGGGCAACGTTTTGGGGTTCAGTGACACCCCAAGTGTGCTACCCCCCGTTTCGAGGTTCCCCACCTCATTTTCGGGGTCCCTCACCCCAATTTCGGGGTTCCCCACCCCATTTTCAGAATGCCCACCCCATTTTTGGGGTGCTCCACCCCAATTTCTGGGCACTTCCCCCCATTTTCGGGGTGCCTCACCCCATTTTTTAGTGCCCAGCCTCATTTTCGGGGTTCCCCACCCCATTTCCGGGGTTCCCCGGCCCATTTTCGGGGTGCCCAGCCCCGATTTCGGGGTGCCCAGCCCCACCTGGCCGCCAGGTTGGCGGCTCGGGCGTTGCCCTCGTGCCCCGTTTTGGGGTCACCCTGTTTAGTGACACCCCAGGTGTGCTCCCCCCCAATTTCGGGGTTCCCCACCCCAATTTCGGGATGGCCACCCCAATTTCGGGGTGCCCAGCCCCAATTTCGGGGTTCCCCATCCCAATTTCGGGGTTCCCCACCCCAATTTCCAGATGGCCAGCCCCAATTTCGGGGTTCCCAGCCCCATTTTCGGAGTTCCCCATCTCAATTTCTGGGCACTTCCCCCCATTTTCGGGGTGCCTCACCCCATTTTTTAGTGCCCAGCCCCATTTTCGGGGTTCCCCACCCCATTTCCGGGGTTCCCCGCCCCATTTCCGGGGTGCCCAGCCCCGATTTCGGGGTGCCCAGCCCCACCTGGCCGCCAGGTTGGCGGCTCGGGCGTTGCCCTCGTCCAGCTGCCCCCGCAGCCGCTCCAGGCGCTCCCGCTGCTGCTCCTCGGCCCGCGCCGCCCGCGCCTCCGCCCGCTCCAGCCGCTCCCGCAGCTCCGCCAGCTCCTCCCGCAGCGCCTCCAGCAGCCGCCCGTGCTGGCGACACCGGGACACGGTCACCGGGGCTTGGGGACACCGGGACAGGGGGACCCAGGGGGGTACCGGGGGATACGGGGCGCTGGGGACACCGCCCGCTCCAGCCGCTCCCGCAGCTCCGCCAGCTCCTCCCGCAGCGCCTCCAGCAGCCGCCCGTGCTGGCGACACCGGGACGGGGTCACCGGGGCGTGGGGACACCGGCACGGGGTCACCGAGAGGGGATCGGGGGCTGGGGACACCGGGGACGAGGTTACCGGGAGGTGTCACCCACCCCCGTCACCTCCTCCAGCAGCCGCCCGTGCTGGGGACAGCGGGACAGGGACACCATGGGGACACCGGGAGGACACCGAGGGACACCGGGGACTGTCCCCAGCCCCGGGGTTACCTTCTCGAGCGGCCGTAGCGCGTAGAGCTCGCCCGGGGCCGCCGCGTCCTCGGCCAGGCGCTGCCACGGCACCGCGGATTTGCGCGGCAGCGACACCGACGAGCGCAGCTTCCCCCGGGGCTGCGACAGCGACAGCCGTTAATGTCCCGGTAACGGCACCGGACAGCCGGTAATGTCCCGGTAATGGCACCGCGATACCCGGTAATGGCACCGCGACACCCGGTAATGTCCCGGTAATGGCACCGCGACACCCGGTAATGTCACTGGGACATCCGTTAACCTCCCGGTAATGGCACCGGACACCCGGTAATGGCACCGGACACTCGGTAATGTCCCGGTAATGGCACTAGGACAATCGGTAACGGCATCGGGTACCCGGTAATAACACCGGCCCACACGTTAATGTCCCGTTAATGTCACCGGGCACTCGTTAATGGCATTGGGCCACCCATTAAAGCCTCGTTAATGTCATCGATTACCCGGTAATGTCCCGTTAATGGCACCGGGACACCCATTAATGCCCCGTTAATGGCATTGTGACACTGTCATTGTCACGGGGGCACCGGTTACTGCCACCGGGACACCCGTTAATGCCACCGGACACCCAGTTAGTGCCACCACACCCCGGTTAATGCCACCAAACCCCGGTTAGTGCCACCAGACCCCCGTTAATGCCACCAGACCCCTGTTAGTGCCACCACACCCCCGTTAATGCCACCACACCCTGGACAGTGCCACCAAACCCCGGTTAGTGCCACCAGACCCCCGTTAATGCCACCAGACCCCAGTTAGTGCCACCTGAACCCAGCTAATGCCACCAGACCCTGGATAATGCCACACACCCCTGTTAGTGCCACTACGCCCCCGTTAATGCCACCAGACCCTGGACAGTGCCACCACACCCCCATTAGTGCCACCACACCCCCGTTAGTGCCACCAGACCCCTGTTAGTGCCACCACACCCCAGTTAGTGCCACCACACCCTGGACAGTGCCACCAAAGCCCGGTTAGTGCCACCACACCCCAGTTAGTGCCACCACACCCCTCGGACCACCAGCGCCCACCCCAGAGTGGCACCACCGGGCAGCTCCACCCGACCCCTCAGCCCGGTGCCACCGGCACTCACCGGGCCATCGCCGGGCGCGGGTGACCCGGTGCCACCCTCGGGCGCTGTCACCTCGGCCGCGTGGCCGGCGCTGTCCGGCCTGGCCTTGCCCTGGGCTGGCACGCTCTGGGTGCGCTGGACGTTGCGGCGGCGCCGGGCTGGCACCGGGACCGGCACCGGGGACGGTTCCGGGGACGGCTCCGGGTCTGTCCCTGTCGCCGTCCCCTCCTCGCGGCCACCGCGGAGGCGCCGGACGCTGGTCAGGGACTGGCTCTTGATGAGGGGGCTGTGCTTGCCCAGGTCCCGCGGGGGGACAAAGCCCGGCTTGGGGGGCTCCGAGGGGCTGTGGGGACACAGGGACAAGGGACAAGGGGATGGGGACGGGGAGAGAGGGGGACAAGGGGACAGGGGACAAGTGGACAGGAGGATAAGGGGTTAAGGGGACAAGGGGACGGGGGACAAGGGGATAAGGGGACAAAAGGACAAGGGGACAGGGGGACAAAGGGACAAAGGGACAAGGAGCAAGGGGACAAGGGACAAGGGGACAGGGGACAAGGGGACAAGAGGACAAGGGGACAGGGCAGGGGGACAAGGGACAAGGGGATAAGGGACAAGGGGATAAGGGGACAAGGGGACAGGGGGACAAGGGGACAGGGGATAAAGGGACAAGGGGATGGGGACAAAGGGACAAGGGGACAGGGGACAAGAGGGTGTGGGGTGGGGAGGGACAGGGGACAGAGATGGGACAACCCCAATGTGGCCGGGATGAGGGGGACCCCAAATCCTGGTGGGATCAGAGGGGACCCCAAACCCTGGTGGGATCAGAAGGGACCCCAAATCCTGGTGGGATCAAGGGGACCCCCAATCCTGGTGAGATCACAGAGAACCCAAATCCTGGTGGGATGGGATCCATCTCCTGATCCCAAATGAGATCAGAGTGACCCCAAATCCTGGTGGGATCCGAGGGGACCCCCAATCCTGGTGGGACCAGAGGGACCCCAAACCCTGGTGAGATCACAGAGACCCCAAACCCTGGTGGGATCAGACCCATCTCCCAACCCCAGACAGGACCAGAGGGACCCCAAATCCCGACACCCAAGTGTCCCCAGATGTCCCCACTGTCCCCAGGTGTCCCTCAGTACCTTCCCCTGGCGGTGGAGCTGAGGCGGACGGACACGGGGACAGGTGTCCCCTCCCTGATGGCCCTGAGGATGGTGGGCAGCGGCTCCAGCTCCTCCTGCGTGGCCTGCGAGGACACCACGGGGACATCACTGGTGGCCCGGTGGACACGGAGGTCCCCGCTGGGGACAGAGGGGTGGTGGCACCTGGTCGAGGCTGGAGAAGATGTCACAGAGCAGCAGGTGGAGCGTGGCGAGCTCCAGGGCCAGGTCCACGTAGCCCTCGTAGGTGGCCATGTGGGCGCTGGCCTCTGGGGTGGCCACGGCCTGCAGGAACTCGGTCATGGTGGCCCAGTTCTGCTCCAGGAAGGCGTTCATGAAGGTCATGTAGGGCTCCTTCTCGCCAAACCTGGGGACAACCACGCGGTGGTGGGGTCACCACCATGGTCATGGTCTGGGGTCACCACCATGGTCTGGGGTCACTGACACAGTCTGGGGTCACTGACACGGTCTGGGGTCACCACCATGGTCTGGGGTCATCGTCACGGTCAGGGGTCACCACCCATGGTCATGGTCAAGGGGTCACCATCATGGTCTGGGGTCACCACCATGGTCTGGGGTCATTGTCATGGTCAGGGATCACCACCCATAGTCATGGTCAAGGGGTCACCACCATGGTCACTTGGTCCATCATTGTGGTCTGGGGTCAATGACATGGTCATGGGTCATTGTCATGGTCAAGGGGTCACCACCATGGTCACATGGGCCACCACTATGGTCATGGTCACAGGCCACTTTCAGGAGCACGGACCATCCAACCCAACTGTCCCATGGTGTGTTGGGGACAACCCAAGGGCCCTGTGGTACCTTGGGGACAACCCAACTGTCCCCGGGGACAACCTAAACTTGGGGACAACTCAAATTTGGGGACAACCCAACTGCCCCATGGTGCACTGGGGACAACCTAAACTTGGGGACAACTCAAATTTGGGGACAACCCAAACCTGGGGACAAGCCAACAGTCCCATGATGCACGGGGGACAACCTAAACTTGGGGACAACCCAAACTCGGGGACAACCCAAACTCAGGGACAATCCAAACTTAGGGACAATCCAAACTTAGGGACAACCCAAACTTGGGGACAACGCAACTGTCCTATGATGCAAGGGGGACAACCTGAACTTGGGGACAACCCAAACTTGGGGACAACCCAAATCTGGGGACAATCCAAATTTGGGGACAACCCAGCTGTCCCATGGTACCTTGGGGACAACCCAAACTTGGGGACAATCCAAATTTGGGGACAATCCAAATTTGGGGACAACACAAATTTGGTTACAATCCAAACTTAGGGACAACCCAAACTTGGGGACAATCCAAACATAGGGACAACCCAAACTTGGGGACAACGCAACTGTCCTATGATGCAAGGGGGACAACCTGAACTTGGGGACAACCCAAACTTGGGGACAGCCCAACTGCCCCAGGACCCTCCGCAGAGCACAGACGGGATGTCCCCACCGCCCCACGTCCCCACGGCCACCTACGTGGTGAAGTTGGCCAGGTTCTGGATGACCTTGGCCACCAGCGTGAGGGTGCGGGCGGTGGCCTCGCCGGGGTACTCCTGGACGAGGCCGAAGAGGCTCGGGGACATGATGGCCGGGCAGAGGAACCTCAGGAAGAGCGAGGCCGACACCAGGCGCTGGCCGATGGCTGCCTTGCCGCGCGCCGCGCACGCCTCGCGCCAGGCCGCGAACACCTCGCCCAGCTCCGCCGGGAACGACCTGCCCAGGGACACCGTGCTGGGGACAGGGGACCTGCCAGTGCCACCACGGGGTGATGGGGTGGGTGGTGGCACCATGTGTGGGTGGGCGTCGAGTGGGTTTTGTGGTCATGTGTAGCTCAGGGGTGGTGACCATCATCATCTGTGTCCCCAGGCTTGTTCCTGGGTTCATCCTGGTGTCCATCTCCATCCCTGTCCCCAAACTTGTCCCTAAACTTGTCCCCAAAGTTGTCTCCAGGTCCATCCTGGTGTCCATCCCCATCCCTGTCCCCAAACTTGTCCCAAGTCCATCCTGGTGTCCATCTCTGTTCCCGTCCCTGTCCCCAAACTTCTGCCAGGTCCATGCTGCTGTCCATCTCCATTCCTGTCCCCAAACTTGTCCCCAGACTTGTCCCCAAGTCCATCCTTGTGTCCATCTCCATCCCTGTCCCCAGGCTTGTTCCCAGGTCCATCCTGGTGTCCATCTCCATCCCTGTCCCCCACTCCTGTCCCCAGACTTGTCCCCAAGTCCATCTTGGTGCACCATAGGATGTCCCCATCTTTGTCCACAAATTTGTCCCCAGATCCACCCTGGCACCCACCCCAGGATGGTGACAGTCCCCAACCGAACCCCTGGCGCCCCTCCTGGTGCCAGCGCCCATCCTGTCCCTGCTCCCACCCCCGTGTCCCAGCTTCTCCCAGGTTCTCCTGTCCCTGGTGCCACTCCGGGTGTCCCCCCGGTGTCCCCGGCTGTCCCTCACTCGGAGCCGTCGGTGATGCGCCGCAGGGTCTCCTCGCAGACCTGCCGCAGGTGCTGCTGGTGCTCCGACAGCTCCAGCCCCGAGCACCTGCTGGGATCCACCTCGGAGCTCTCCTCGGAGCTGCAGAGCTGGGCTACCACCTCCCCTGGGGACAGGGGACAGCCCGTGAGGGGACCGAGGTGTCACCAGGGTAGGGATGGACAAGAGGAACCCACACCACGTCCCCTGGGGACAGGGGACAGCCCTTGAGGGGCCCAAGGGGTCACCAGGGTGGGGATGGATGGGAGGAACCCACACCACGTCCCCATGGGTGGTCAGGGGTGTCCCACAGACCCTGACCGGTCATCAGGACAGAGATGGACAGGAGGAGCCCACACCACGTCCCCATGGGTGGTCAGGGGTGTCCCACAACCCATGAGGGGTTCAAGGGGTCACTACCACCTCCCCTGGGGACAGGGGACAGCCCGTGAGGGGACCGAGGTGTCACCAGGGTAGGGATGGACAAGAGGAACCCACACCACATTCCCACAGGCGGTCAGGGGTGCCCCACAACCCACCAGGGGACCGAGGTGTCACTACCATGTCCCCATGGGTGGTCAGGGGTGTCCCACAACCCCTGAGGGAACCAAGAAGTCACGACAACCACCCCTGGGGACAGGGGACAGCCCATGAGGGGACCGAGGAGTCACCACCATGTCCCCATGGATGGTCAGGGTTGTCCCACAGACCATGAGGGGACCAAGGAGTCACCACCATGTCCCCATGGATGGTCAGGGGTGTCCGGTCCCACCCGAGGTGTCCTGCCCCCTGCCACCCCCCGGGATGTCCCCCGTGTCCCCTGCACGTACCCAGCGTGTCCTGCAGGTACTTGGCCCCCACCAGCTTCATGTACTCATCGATGGCCTTGGTGGCCAAGGTGTTCTCGCGGAAGATCAGGGCCTCGTGGTCGTCGAAGCGGTCGAGCTCGGCCACGCCCAGGTCGATCAGGAATGACTGCAGGGAAGGGTTTGGTGGCACCTGTGACCCCAAGGGGCTCGGTGGCACCCGTGACCCCAAAATGACCAAGTCAACCATGTTGGATCTTCTGGCACTCTCCTGAGTTGTGTTCTCCATGTCTACTGTCTTGTCCCAACCCAACCCAACTCAACCCAACCCAACCCAACCCAACCCAATCCAACAAAACTCAACGCATCCATCCCATCTCACCAATCTCAACCCAACCCAACTCATCCCATCCCATCAATCCCAACCCAACTCATCCATGTGTAGCCCAAGCCAACCCAACCTAACCCAATGCATCCATCCCGTACCACCAATCCCAACCCAACCCATCCCATCCTCACCCAACCCAACCCAAACCAACTCAACCAACCCAACCCAATCCAACTCATCCCATCCCATCAATCCCAACCCAACTCATCCATGTGTAGCCCAACTCAACCCAACGCAACACAACCCAACGCATCCATCCCACACCACCAATCCCAACCGAACCCAACCCATCCCATCCTCACCCAACCCAACCCAACCCAACCCAACCCAACCCAATCCAACTCATCCCAACTCATCCCATCCTCACCCAACCCAACTCATCCAACACAACCCATCTTCACCCAACCCAACCAACCCATCCAATACAACTCATTGAACCCAACTCTTCCAACGCAACCCAACCCAACCAACCCAACCCAACCCATCCAATACAACTCATCGAACCCAACTCTTCCAACTCATCCAACCTAACCCAACTCATCCCAACCCATCCCATCCTTACCCAACCCAACTCATCCAACCTAACCCAACTCATCCCAACCCATCCCATCCTCATGCAATGCAACCCATCCTCACCCAACCCAACCCGACCCATCTTCACCCAACCCAATTCATCTCAACCCAACCCAACTCAACCCAACCCATCCCAACCCATCCCATCTTCACCCAACCCAAACCAAACCAACTCAACCCTACCCCATCCAACTCATTCCAACTCATCCCATCCTCACCCAACCCAACCCAACCCGACCCATCTTGACCCAACCCAACCCATCCAAAGCAACCCATCCCAACCCAACCCAACTCAATGCAACTCATCCCAACCCACCCCACCTTGGCCTTGCCGGTGCTCTGCAGGACGCGCACCAAAGCTCCGGCCAGCTCCTCCTTGTGCCGTGCGGCGATGGCCGGCTCCAGGCGGCCGCACAGCTCCCGGTAGTGGAAGGTGATGAACTCCGCCAACTCCTTGTAGCGCACGATGGGCAACACCCTCACCTGGCGGTAACGCCCGCGCAGCCGCACCGCCGGCGCCCGCTCGCCGCCGCCACTCAGGGGGTACCAACGCTCCAGGATATGGGGGCCAGGGGACAAGGGACAATGGGACAAAGGACAAGGGGACAAGGGACAATGGGATAATGGGACAAGGGGACCAAGGGGACAAAGGGGACAAAGGAGACAAAGGGACAAGGGGACAAGGGACAAGGGAATATTGGGACAAGGGGACAAGGAGACAAGGAGACAATGGGACAAGAGGACAAGGGGACAAAGGGACAATGGGACAAGGCCCTTTTTTAGGGTTCCCTTTTTAGGGTGCCTTTTTTAGGGTCCCTTTTAGGGTTCCCTTTTTGGAGTCCCTTTTTAGTGTTGCCTTTTTGGGTGCCCTTTTTAGGGTTCCCTTTTTAGTGTTCCCTTTTTGGGGTCCCTTTTTGGGGTGCCCTTTTTCGGGTGCCCTTTTTTAGGGTTCCCCTTTTGGGGTCCCTTTTTGGGGTCCCTTTTTAGGGTTCCCTTTTAGGGTCCCTTTTTGGGGTCCCTTTTTGGGTTCCTTTTTAGGGTTCCCTTTTAGGGTTCCCTTTTAGGGTCCCTTTTTGGGGTCCCTTTTGGGGTCCGTTTTTGGGGTGCCTCCTTACCTGGAAGCAGAACCTCTCTCCCACCACGCTGCCGTGCACCGGCCGCACGGTGACGTTGTCCCCGGTCAGGTCCAGCTCGGGTGGTGGCACCAGGGACTCGCGGGAGCCACTGCGGCTGGGGACCCTGCGGGGAGTGCCCTTTTTTGGGGTCTGGGTGCCCTTTTTGGGATTTGGGTGCCCTTTGTTGGGTTCCCTTTTTGGGGTCCCTTTTTTGGGTCCCTTTTCAGGGTTCCCTTTTTAGTGTGCCTTTTTTAGGGTGCCTTTTTTAGGGTTCCCTTTTTGGGGTCCCTTTTTAGGGTTCCCTTTTAGGGTTCCCTTTTTGGAGTTCCTCTTTTGGGTTCCCTTTTAGGGTCCCTTTTTGGGGTGCCCTTTTTAGGGTCCCTTTTTTGGGGTCCCTTTTTTGGAGTCCCTTTTTGGGGTCCCTTTTTAGGGTTCCCTTTTAGGGTCCCTTTTTGGGGTCCCTTTTTGGCTTCCTTTTTAGGGTTCCCTTTTAGGGTTCCCTTTTTAGGGTCCCTTTTTGGGTTCCTTTTTAGGGTTCCCTTTTAGGGTTCCCTTTTAGGGTCCCTTTTTGGGGTCCCTTTTGGGGTCCGTTTTTGGGGTGCCTCCTTACCTGGAAGCAGAACCTCTCTCCCACCACGCTGCCGTGCACCGGCCGCACGGTGACGTTGTCCCCGGTCAGGTCCAGCTCGGGTGGTGGCACCAGGGACTCGCGGGAGCCGCTGCGGCTGGGGACCCTGCGGGGACAGCGGTGTCACCAGGGCCCCAAAAAGGGACACTGAGGGGACAGCAGTGTCACCAGGGCCCCCAAAACGGGGACAGCGGTGTCACCAGGACCCCAAAAGGGACACTGAGGGGACAGCAGTGTCACCAGGGCCCCCAAAACGGGGACAGCAGTGTCACCAGGACCCCAAAAGGGACACTGAGGGGACAGCAGTGTCACCAGGGCCCCAAAACAGGGACAGCAGTGTCACCAGGGCCCCAAATGGGACCCTGAAGGGACCCTGAGGGGACAGCAGTGTCACCAGGACCCCAAAACGGGGACAGCAGTGTCACCAGGACCCCAAAAGGGACACTGAGGGGACAGCAGTGTCACCAGGGCCCCAAAAGGGACCCTGAGGGGACAGCAGTGTCACCAGGGCCTCAAAAGGGACACTGAGGGGACAGCAGTGTCCCCGGGACAGCAGTGTCCCCTACCTGTCACCCTCGGGTGCTGCCACCGCCCCTTGGTCGCTTTTGGTGCCACCGCGGCTTTTCCTGTCCCGGAGGAGCCTCTTCCACAGCAGCCCCTGGGGATGGGGACAGGGACAGTGACACAGGGACACAGGGACAGGGACAGGGACACAGGGACAGCGACAGGGACAGGGACACAGGGACAGGGACAGGGACACAGGGACAGGGACAGGGACACAGTGACAGGTGACAAGTGACAATGACAGTGACAGTGACACAGTGACAGTGGGACAGTGACAGGGGAGGTGACACAGGGACAGTGCCACCGCGCTCCCACCTTGACGTTGCCGCCCGGGCAGCTCGGGGGGGGCTCCTGGCGGGGGCTCCTCGAGTCGGGGTCTGGGGGCAGCGCTCAGCACCTCCCAGTGCTCCCAGTTCATCCCAGTATCCCCCAGTGCTCCCAGTAACCCCCAGTGCCCCCAGTGCTCCCAGTCCATCCCAGTTCATCCCAGTTCATCCCAGTCCATCCCAGTTCATCCCAGTTCATCCCAGTCTATCCCAGTCCATTCCAGTCCATCCCAGTTCATCCCAGTGCTCCCAGTAACCCCAGTTCATCCCCGTGCTCCCAGTAATCCCAGTGCTCCCAGTGACCCCCAGTGCCCCCAGTGCTCCCAGTTCATCCCAGTTCATCCCAGTTCATCCCAGTTCACCCCAGTGCATCCCAGTC
>JAGGNK010009526.1:2743-17918 GCA_017590115.1 Montifringilla adamsi | reverse complement strand
CCCCCCCCACTCCCCCAGGTGCTGCGCGACCCCGCGCATCCCCCGAGGGGACTTTGGGGACTTTTTTGGGGACTGTCGCCGTGTCCCCCCCCCGGCTTGTCCCCGCGGTACCTCCGGTGCTGCGCCCGCGCTCGGCCCCGGTTCCTGTCGCGGCTTCCCCATGTGACCGGGCAGGAGCTTCTGTCACACCCTCACCTCACCCTCCTCCTCCTCCTCCTCCTCCTCCTCCTCTTCCTCCTCCTCGGGGAGGGGATGTCGCTTCTCCCGCGGGGACACCGCGGGTCACCCCTCAAATGGGGTCGTGGTGGCTCCTGGAGTCCCCCATCCCCCCCCCCGCGATGTGACACTTGGGGGTCCCGGGATGGGACACCAAGGATATGGAGGTGACATCACAGGTGAGGTGACACCAAGGGACAGGTGGCCATGGAGGTGCCACCATGAGTGAGGTGACACTGAGGTCATGGAGGTGACACCAAGGGACAGGTGGCCATGGAGGTGCCACCATGAGTGAGGTGACACCAAGGGACAGATGGACATGGAGGTGCCACCATGGGTGAGGTGACACCAAGGGACACATGGCCATGGAGGTGACACTATGAGTGAGGTGACACCAGGGAACAGATGGACATGGAGGTGCCACCATGGGTGAGGTGACACCAAGGGACACATGGCCATGGAGGTGACACTATGAGTGAGGTGACACCAGGGAACAGATGGACATGGAGGTGACACCATGGGTGAGGTGACACCAAGGGACACATGGCCATGGAGGTGACACTATGAGTGAGGTGACACCAGGGAACAGATGGACATGGAGGTGCCACCATGGGTGAGGTGACACCAAGGGACAGGTGGCCATGGCAATGACATCATGAGTGAGGTGACACTGAGGCCATGGAGGTGCCACTATGAGTGAGGTGACACCAAGGGACAGACGGACATGGAGGTGCCACCATGGGTGAGGTGACACCAAGGGACAGGTGGCCATGGCAATGACATCATGAGTGAGGTGACACCGAGGCCATGGAGGTGCCACCATGGGTGAGGTGACACTGAGGCCATGGAGGTGACACCAAGGGACAGGTGGCCATGGAGATGCCACCACAGGACACTCACGGAGATGCCACCATAATCCATCAGCCCCCACCCATGACTCTGTCCCCACCTATGACCCTAATGACCCCCCAACTGTCACCTGGGGGTGACAATTTGGGGGGTGGGTGCTCGTTTTGGGGTCTCCAGGGTGGGTCCTGCAGTCCCCTCCCATGCCTCAGTTTCCCTCTGGCTCTGCAAGCACCACCCGGAGCTGATGTTCTGGAATTGGGTTTATTCTGGGGGGTTTTGGGGTTGGGGCTACTGGGATGGGCTGGTGGGCCATTGGGGGGAGAGGGGCAGGCTGTGGCCAGGCTGGTGGTCATCTGGGCTGGGGGCTGGCCAGGCTGGGGGGCTGCAGGGCCAGGGGTCATCCGGACCAGTGTCCTGCTGGGATCCATGTGGTGGTATCCATCCAGACCAGTGTCCATCCAACTGGGATCCCTGGTCTGGTGTCCATCCAGACCAGTGTCCTGCTGGGACCCATGGTCTGGTGTCCATCTGGACCAGTGTTCATCCAGCCTGGGACCCATGGTCTGGCATCTGGACCAGTGTCCATCCAACTGGGATCCATGCCTCTGGCCTCCATCCAGACCAGTGTCCAGTTGGGATCCATGGTCTGGTGTCCATCTGGACCAGTGTTCATCCAGCCTGGGACCCATGGTCTGGCATCTGGACCAGTGTCCATCCAACTGGGATCCATGATCTGGTGTCCATCTGGACCAGTGTCCACCCAGCTGGGATCCATGCTCTGGTGTCCATCCAGAGTGGGATCCATGCCTCTGGTGTCCATCCAGACCAGTGTCCAGCTGGGATCCATGGTCTGGTGTCCATCTGGACCAGTGTCCCCATCTATGTCTGTGTCCCACCACATCCCCATCCATGGCCATGTCCCTCCATGTCCCCATCCACAGCCACGTCCCCATCCATGGCCATGTCCCCATCCACGTCCATGTCCCACCATCTCCCCATCCATGGCCACGTCCCACCATGTCCCCCTCCACGGCGATGTCCCCATCCATGGCCATGTCCTCATCCATGTCCACGTCCCACCATGTCCCCATGCATGGCCATGTCCCCATCCATGGCCATGTCCTCATCTATGTCCATGTCCCACCTTGTCCCCATCCATGTCTATGTCCCACCTTGTCCCCATGCATGGCCACGTCCCACCATGTCCCCATCCACGTCCATGTCCCACCATGTCCCCATCCATGTCCATGTCCCACCATGTCCCCATCCATGGCCATGTCCCCATTCATGGCCACGTCCCACCATGTTCCCATCCATAGCCATGTCCCCATCCATGGCCATGTCCCCATCCGTGGCCACGTCCCCATCCATGGCCACGTCCCCATCCATGGCCATGTCCCCATTCATGGCCACGTCCCACCATGTTCCCATCCATAGCCACGTCCCCATCCATGGCCATGTCCCACCATGTTCCCATCCGTAGCCATGTCTCCATCTACGGCCACATTACCACCCATGGCCATGTCCCCCATATCCACATCCCCATGCCATTGTCCCCCACGTGTCCCCATCCATGCCTCAGATCAACGTCTTTATTTCTACCTCAGCTTCAGGGCTTTCAAGGAGATGAACAGAAACCTTTTCATTCCAAAACCAAAACAAAAGGATTTACGTGTCCCTGCTGGCAGAGCACTCACATGCTTGGATGGGTGGGATGAACCTTTTTTGGAGGAGTTTCCACACCACTCTCTCCAAAATTGGGGGTTTTGCCCCAATCCCACTCCATTCCACTGTGGAAGATGCCCGTGGGCCAAAAATAAATAAAACAATAGATTGATATTGGAGAAGACCTCCGAGGCTATCTAATGTTGCTTAAGACCACCACATGACGGAAAAACTGAGATTTTTCTAGGGTCAGAAGTTGACAAATCCGCTCTCCACAATGGATGTCTGATGTTGGACTGTGGATGTGCCCACGGGGAGCCAGGAGGATGCGGAGCCCCCAGGCAAGTGTCTTCCCAACAGGGATCACCGGCACCAGGCATCACCGGGGCTCCCTGGGGATCATCCAGCGCGGATCCTCCCGCGGGGGACGGAGCTGGAGCAGCGCACGGAGCTCTTCCTGCACTCTGGGCGCTCACAAGGCTGCCCTCAGTGGTACTTCCATTGGTGTCTGGCCAAGAAAGAGCTGGCGGAGAAGCTCTTCCCACACTGGGGACACTCACGGGGCCCCTGCCCGGAGTGGATGAGCCGGTGCTTGACAAGGTAGGTGTGGAGCTTGAAGCCCCGGTTGCAGTCGGGGCAGCGGAAGGGCTTCTCCCCTGAGTGTGCGCTCTGGTGCCTCTGGAGCGTGGAGTTAACCCGGAACCTCTTCCCACACAGCATACACTCGAAGGGCTTCTCCCCGCTGTGGCTCTTCTGGTGGGAAGCCAGGCAGGAGCTCGAGCTGAAGCTCTTCCCACACTGCCCACACTGGTAGGGCCTCTCCCCGGTGTGGATCCTCTGGTGGCAGACCAGGCTGGTGCTCGTCGTGAAGCTCTTCCCGCACTGCCCACACTGGTAGGGCCGCTCCCCCGTGTGGCTCCTCTGGTGGACAGTCAGGTAGGAGCTCAGCATGAAGCTCTTCCCGCACTGGGGACACAGGTAGGGTCTCTCTCCGGTGTGTGTGCGCCGGTGGATGGCGAGGGTGGAGTTGTCCCTGAAGCCCTTCCCGCAGTCGGGGCAGAGGAAAGGCTTCTCATCGGTGTGAGTGCGCTGGTGAACGAGGAGAAGGGAGCTGGTGCGATACCCCTTCCTGCACACATCACACTCGTAGGGCCGCTCCCCCGTGTGGATCCTCTGGTGGTAGATCAGGAAGGAGCGGGTGATGAAGCTCTTCCCGCACTCCCCACACTTGAAGGGCCTCTCCCCGCTGTGGATCCTCTGATGGACGACCAGGTAGGAGCTCGTGCTGAAGCTCTTCCCACAATAGGGACACTTGTAGGGCCTCTCCCCAGTGTGGCTCCTCTGGTGGACAGTCAGGTGGGATCTCGCCATGAAGCTCTTCCCACACCGCCCACACTCGTAGGGCTTCTCCCCGGTGTGGATCATCTGGTGTTTCATCAGGCAGGAGCTCGTCCTGAAGCTCTTCCCACACTGGGGACACTGGTAGGGCCTCTCCCCGGTGTGGCACCTCAGGTGGACACTCAGGTGGGAGCTGCGGCTGAAGCTCTTCCCACACTGGAGACACTCGTAGGGCCGTTCCCCCGTGTGCTTCCTGCGGTGGACGGTCAGCTCCGTGCTGGAAGTGAAGCTCCTCCCGCACTGCCCGCACTTGTAGGGCCTCTCTCCAGTGTGGATCCTCCGGTGGACGATCAGGCAGGAGTTTGTGCTGAAGCTCTTCTCACAGTGGCCACACTTGTAGGGCCGTTCCCCGGTGTGGATTCGCAAGTGGTACATCAGGGAGGATTTACACGTGAAGCTCTTCCCACATTCCGAGCACCTGTGGGGATTCCCCCCATCCTGGAGATGCTGATGGACCCCCAGCTCCGAGCTCCGGCCCAGGGAGGGTCGTTCCCCCTCGGATCCTTGCCAATGCCCTGGGTGCCTCCTCTGGTGTAAAATCAGGCGGGAGCGCAGGGCGAAGCTCATCCCACAGTGTCCGCACTTGTAGGGCCGTTCTCCCGTGTGGATCGTCTGGTGTAAAATCAGCTGGCAGCTCGTCTTGAAGCTCTTCCCACAGTATCCGCACTTGTAGGGCCGTTCTCCCGTGTGGATCATCTGGTGGACAATCAGCTGGTTGTTCGTCGTGAAGCTCTTCCCACACTGTCCACACTTGTAGGGCCTCTCCCCGGTGTGGATGCGACGGTGGGTGACGAGGTTGGACTTCTGACTGAAGCCCTTCCCGCAGTCGGGGCAGAGGAAGGGCTTCTCCTTGGTGTGAGTGCGCCGGTGCTTGAGGAGATTGGAGCTGGTCAGGAACCTCTTCTTGCACTGACCACACTCGTAGGGCGATCGCGCGCTGGGATTGGTGGGCGGGAGAAAGTCCCCGGAGAGGGGACAGGGAGCGGGAATGGGGACAGGGACAGGAACCAGGAATGGGACTGGGGACAGGAATGGGAATGGGGACTGGGAATCACAGACAGGGACCAGGACTACAGGACTGTGAATATGGATCTGGGACCAGGACCGGGAATTGGGCTGAAGATACGAGGCAGAGATTGGGAATGGGTCCGGGATTACGGGACAGGGGCCAGGAATGGGACAGGGAATACGGGAGAGGAATCTGGAATGGGACCAGGGAGGACAATATTGGAACGGGACAGGGAACAGGGAAACAGTAACCACAGTGAGAATATGGGAAAGGCATGAGGAAGATGGGCCCGGGATCAGAAACGAGACTGTGACTGGGAATAGGAAAATGGGAATGGGACTGGGAATATGGGAACAGCAACCAGACAGAGAATACAGGACAGGGAATGGGAGCTGGACTGGGATGAGAGCAGGATGGGACTGGGAGTGGGATGATACAGGAATGGGGGGTACAGGAACCTGGACAGGGGACAACCGGAACCAGGATAGGAGGCCATGGGGACACTTCCAGGGCAGGGGGTCCTTGATCAGAGGCCCCAGAACCTGACAGGGTCTCCCAGCACAGCTGGAGCCACCAGGCATGGCGTGCCCAAAGCCCCGAGGAACCCCCAAATCTGTCTGAGGAACTCTCAACTCCCTCGCACCCAGCATCCCCCTCACGCCCTGGAAAATTCTCACATGTCTCCATCCTTGTCTTAGTTCAACATCTTTATTTTTAACCCTGCATTTGGGTGTTTGGAAAGGACAGAGAGAAATTAAAAGAAAATACAGGACACGGCGAGCCAGGAGGATGCGGAGCCCCCAGGCAGGTGTCTTGCCAACAGGGATCACCGGCACCAGGGATCACCGGGGCTCCCTGGGGATCATCCAGTGCGGATCCTCCCGTGGGGGATGGAGCTGGAGCAGCGCACGGAGCTCTTCCTGCGCTCTGGGCGCTCACAGGGCTGCCCTCAGTGCTGGCTGGTTTGGTGTTTGGTCAAGGCAGATCTCCTGGAGAATCTCTTCCCACACTGCCCACACTCGAAGGGTTTCTCCCCGGTGTGGATGCGCCGGTGCCTGACGAGGTCGGAATTGTGCCTGAAGCCTTTCCCACAGTTGGGGCAGCGGAAGGGCCTCTCATCTGTGTGAATGCGCTGGTGCTTCAGGAGATCCGAGCTGCTCTGAAACCTCTTCCTGCATTGATCACATTCGTAGGGCTTCTCCCCGGTGTGAATCATCTGGTGTTTGACCAGGTAGGAGCTTGTACTGAAGCTCTTCCCACACAGCTCACACTCGTAGGGCTTCTCCCCGGTGTGGATCATCTGGTGGGCAATCAGCCCTGAGCTCTGGGTGAAGCTCTTCCCGCACTCCCCACACTCGTAGGGCCGTTCCCCTGTGTGGTTCCTCTGGTGGACAACCAGGCTGGAGCTCTGGGTGAAGGTTTTCCCGCACTCCCCACACTCATAAGGCCTCTCCCCTGTGTGGCCCCTCTGGTGAACCAGCAGGTGGGAGCTCTCTCTGAAAGTCTTCCCACACTGGGGACACTTGTAGGGCCTCTCCCCGGTGTGGACGCGCCGGTGCTTGATGAGGGTGGAGTTTTCCCTGAATCCCTTCCCGCAGTCGGGGCAGCGAAAGGGCTTCTCGTCAGTGTGAATGCGCTGGTGCACGACGAGAGTGGAGCTGGTCTGAAACCTCTTCTTGCATTTGTCGCACTCGTACGGCTTCTCCCCAGTGTGGCTCCTCTGGTGGACGATCAGGTGGGCACGCTGGGTGAAGCTCTTCCCACACAGCCCACACTCGTAGGGCCTCTTCCCGGTGTGGGTCATCTGGTGTTTGATCAGGGTGTTGCGCTCGGTGAAGCTCTTCCCGCACTGCCCACACTCGTAGGGCCGTTGCTCCGTGTGGATAATCCAGTGGCGGAGCAGGTAGGATCTCTTGCCGAAGCTCTTCCCACACTCCGAGCACTTGTGGGGCTTCTCCCCATCCTGGAGCTGCTTGTGGACCCCCAGCTCCGAGCTCCGGCCGCCTTCGCTGCCCAGGGTTGGTTTTTCCCCCTCGGATCCCTGCCTTTCCCGCATGTGGCTCCTCTTGTGGACAATCAGGTGGGAGCTCCGGTTGAACCTCTTCCCACACTGCCCACACTCGTAGGGCCGTTCTCCCGTGTGGATCCTCTGGTGGACGGTCAGGCTGGAATACCTCCCAAAGCTCTTCCCACACAGCCCACACTCGAAGGGTTTCTCCCCGGTGTGGATTCTCCGGTGGGTGACGAGGCTGGAGTTGTGCTTGAAGCCTTTCCCACATTCGGGGCAGAGGAAGGGCCTCTCGTCTGTGTGAACGCGCTGGTGCTTCAGGAGATCAGAGCTGCTCTGAAACCTCTTCCTGCACTGATCACACTCGTAGGGCCTCTCCCCGCTGTGGATGCGCAAGTGGACAATCAGGTAGGACCTTTTGCTGAAGCTCTTCGCGCACAGCCCACACTCGTAGGGCCTCTCCCCAGTGTGGCTCCTCTGGTGGGCAGTCAGGTGGGAACTCAGGATGAAGCTCTTCCCATATTCCAAGCACTCGTGCGGCTTCTCCCCATCCTGGAGTTGCTCAGGGACCCCCAGCTCCGAGCTCCGGCCGCCTCCCCGGCCCAGGCTGGCTCTTTCCCCCTCGCATCCCCGCGCTCTGCGTTTGCAGCCCGTCCTGCTGAGGGATCTCCGGGGCTTTTCCTCCCCGTTGGGTTCCTGCGCCGTGCAGCCGCTCAGAACGGCCTCTGCCACCAGGTTCTGCCGCGGGGATTTGTCCTCCCTGCTCTCCATGCTCAGCTCCTGCTCTGCGGGAGGAAGGACAAGGACACCATGGCATTTGCCTCCGTTCCACGTCCCAAATATCCCCTGCCCCGCAAAAAAAAACCTCCGGGAGACCCCCCCGATGGATTTGGGGCGAGCTCCCCCTCCCCACTCACCTGCGGGTTCCGGGGTGCGACGACGGCGGATCCGGGCGAGCTGCGGCCGGAGCGCCCTTGGGGCTGCTTCCCCTGCTCCTCCTCCTCTTCCTTTGGCCCTCCTCTTCCTCTTTTCCTCCTCTTCCTCTTCCTCCCTCTCTCCTCCCCCTCCCGTGCCCCCCCTCTCGCTGCCGCTGCTCCCCCGCTCCCAGCCCGGCCCGGGCGGTGCCGACCCCCAAAAGCAGCCGCGCTCTGCCCCGGGCGGGTTCCCAAGCGGCCCCGGCCCGCGCGGCACTGGCAGCGATGCTGGGAGCGCCGGCAGCGATCCGGAGAGCAGCGGCAGCGATGCTGGCAGCAGCGGGCGGGCACTGGGAGCGCTCTCCCTGCCAGGGCCGCTCTTACTGGGAGCGCTGGGAGGGAACTGGGAGCGAACAGCGCCCGGACGCGGCTGCAGCCCGCGGGGGGCGGGGTGGGCGTGGTTATGCCATTCCAGTTTGAATCCTGCGCTGTGATTGGTGGGTGTTAAGGCGAGAGGCGCGCACTGCTTTGGGCGTGGTTATGTAAATGTTTCCTTTGGCGGGAGTTTTGGCTTTTTTATGTGGGCGTGGTTATGCAAATAACCCAGCAGTTCCCGCGCGGTCTTTTACGGGAAGTCCCCAGAGCTTTCCCCTCCCCCAAGGATGGGCCGGGGGTTTGGGGACCCTTCCCCCCAATTTCGGGTCCTCCCCTCCCCCAGAGCTGCAGGGAATTTTTCGGGGAGGTGAAAATTTTGGGGACCCCTCTTTAGTTTGTGGTTTTCCCCCCCAAAAAACCCTCAGGACCCCCGAAATCCGCCCGGGACCCCCCAGTTCCCCCTTGCCGGGTGTCTCCGGGGTCCCCAAATTCCCCTCCCCGGGGATGATTTTTGGGTTGGGGGTGGTCGTGATCCCCCCCTTCGGGCTCGGTACCTGCCGGGACCAGGCCGTGGGTGCGGGGGGGACATCCCGGTGCCGTGGGGGGAGTCCCGGGGGTTCCCGGTTCTCGGTACCGGAGCGCAACACCCGGGCCGGGGGTCTCCAGTGGGTCTGGGGTCTGGTGTTGGTGCTTGGAGTGAGCGCGAGGGGGACTCCGGTAGGTCCGGGGGGTCCCCGGTGCTCGGTACCGGAGCTCGGAGCCCGGTCCAGGAGGTCCCGGTGTTCGCAGCCCGGTCGGGGCGGTCCCGGTATTCGGTACCGGAGCTCGGATTCCGGTCCGGGTGGTGCCGGTGTCCGGTGCCGGATCTCGGAGCTGTTTCTGGGGGTCCTTGGTGGCTTCCCGGTGCTCGGTACCGGAGTTCGGAGCCCGATCCGGAAGGTCCCGGAGCTCGCAGCCTGGTCCGGAGGGTCCCGTTGCTCGGTCCCGGAGCTCGCAGCCCGGTCGGGGTCGTTCCGGTGTCCGGTCCCGGAGCTCGCAGCCCGGTAGGGGTCGTTCCGGTGTCCGGTCCCGGTGTTCGCAGCCCGGTCGGGGCGGTCCCGGTGTCCGGTCCCGGAGCTCGCAGCCCGGTCGGGGCGGTCCCGGTGTCCGGTCCCGGAGCTCGGAGCTGTTTCTGGGGGTCCTTGCTGGGTTCCCGGTGCTCGGTCCCGGAGCTCGGAGCCCAGTCCGGTGTCCGGTCCCGGAGCTCGCAGCCCGGTCGGGGCGGTCCCGGTGTCCGGTCCCGGAGCTCAGATTTGGGGTCTCCAGATGAAGGGGGCGGGGCCACCCCAAATCCCCCAGGCGGGGCTCCCCCCTTACCCCCATTGGTGACATCCCGGGTTGTCACCTCCCCCCATTGGTGACATCCCGGGTTGTCACCTCCCCTTTGTGGTCCCCCTCCCCCCTTCCTTGGTGACATCTCCAGGTGTGATCCGCCTTGGTGACATCCCTGCTGTCCCCCCCCGTGTCACCCCCACATTGGTGACATCCCGGTGCCACCACGCGTCCCCCCCTCGGTGACCCCGCTCCCGGTGCCACCACGTGTCCCCCCCTCGGTGACATCCCGGTGCCACCACGTGTCCCCCCCTCGGTGACATCCCGGCTGTCCCCCCCCACTTGGGGACATCCCGGCTGTCCCCCCGTGTCCCCCCCACATTGGTGACATCCCGGTGCCACCACGCGTCCCCCCCGTGACATCCCCGTGCCACCACGTGTCCCCCCCTTGGTGACATCCCGGGTGTTTCCTCCCCCTCGGTGACCCCGGTGCCACCACCACGTGTCCCCCCCTCGGTGACCCCGGTGCCACCACGTGAGCGCTGATCCCGTTAAGAGCCTTTGCCCGGGGGGGGGGAGGTGACACCATGGCCACCCCCCCGGCCCGCACTGTCCTTGTCACCGGCTGCTCCTCGGGCATCGGCCTGGCCGTGGCCGTGCAGCTCGCCAGGGACCCCCAGAAGCGATACCTGGGTGAGAGGGGGTCCCCAAGTGTCCCCAAATGTCCCCAAGTGTCCCCAAGTGTCGCCAAGGCGGGAGGGGGACACGGGAAATAGCGGGGGGGGACACGCCGGGATTGTCCCCAAGGTGGGAGGGACAGGGGGGACACCCCGGGAGGGTCAGGGGGACACCCCGGGAGGGGAGGGGGGGTCCCCGAATGTCCCCAAGTGTCCCCAAGGCGGGAGTGGGACACGGGAAACAGTGGGGGGGAAAAGGGGGGGACACTCCGGGATTGTCCCCAGGGCGGGATTTTTGGGGTCCCTGAGGAATTTTTGGGGTCCCAGTCCTGGCCACCATGCGGGACCTGTCCCGGGGTGTTTTTGGGGTGTCTCTAACAGGGTTTTTGGGGTCTCTAATGGGGTTTTTGGGGTTTTTGGGGTGTCTCTAACGGGGTTTTTGGGGTCTCTAATGGGGTTTTTGGGGTGTCTCTAACGGGGTTTTTGGAGTCACTAACCGGGTTTTTGGGGGTCCCTGATGAATTTTTTGGGGTCCCAGTTCTGGCCACCATGCGGGACCTGTTCCGGGGTGGTTTTGGGGGGGTCTCTAACGGGCTTTTTGGGGTCTCTAATGGGGTTTTTAGGGGTCTCTGATCAATTTTTGGGGTTTTTGGTGTTGCAGTCCAGGCCACCATGCGGGACCTGTCCCGGGGGATTTTGGGGTGTCTCTAATGGCGTTTTTGGGTTCTCTAATGGGGTTTTTGGGGGTCTCTGATCAATTTTTGGGGTTTTTGGTGTTGCAGTTCTGGCCACCATGCGGGACCTGTCCCGGGGTCTTTTGGGGTGTCTCTAACGGCGTTTTTGGGTTATCTAATGGGGTTTTCGGGGTTTCTAACGGGGTTTTTTGGGGTCCCTGATGAATTTTGGTGTCTGTAACGGGGTTTTTGGGCTCTCTAATGGGGTTTTTGGGGTCTCTAATGGGGTTTTTGGGGGGTCCCTGATGAATTTTTGGGCTCTCAGTCCTGGCCACCATGCGGGACCTGTCCTGGGGTGTTTTGGGGGGGGTCTCTAACAGGGTTTTTGGGCTCTCTAATGGGGTTTTTGGGGGTCTCTGATCAATTTTTGGGGTTTTTGGGCTCGCAGTTCTGGCCACCATGCGGGACCTGTCCTGGGGGGTTTTGGGGGGGGTCTCTAACAGGGTTTTTGGGCTCTCTAATGGGGTTTTTGGGGGTCTCTGATCAATTTTTGGGGTTTTTGGGCTCGCAGTTCTGGCCACCATGCGGGACCTGTCCCGGGGGATTTTGGGGTGTCTCTAATGGCGTTTTTGGGTTCTCTAATGGGGTTTTTGGGGGTCTCTGATCAATTTTTGGGGTTTTTGGTGTTGCAGTTCTGGCCACCATGCGGGACCTGTCCCGAGGTGTTTTTGGGGTGTCTCTAATGGGGTTTTTGGTGTCTGTAATGGGGTTTTTGGGTTCTCTAATGGGGTTTTTGGGTTCTCTAATGGGGTTTTTGGGGTCTCTAATGGGGTTTTTGGGGTTTTTGGGTTCTCTAACGGGGTTTTTGGGGTCTCTAACGGGGTTTTTTGGGGTCCCTGATGAATTTTTGGGGTCCCAGTCCTGGCCACCATGCGGGACCTGTCCCGGGGTGTTTTTGGGGTGCCTCTAACGGCGTTTTTGGGGTTTTGGGGGTGTCTCTAACAGGGTTTTGGGGGTTTTTGGGGTCTCTAACTGGGTTTTTGGGTTCTCTAACTGGGTTTTTGGGGTCCCTGATGAATTTTTTGGGGTTTTTGGGCTCCCAGTCCTGGCCACCATGCGGGACCTGTCGCGCCGGGGGCCGCTGGAGGCCGCGGCCGGTGCCACCCTCGGGGACACGCTGCGGATCCTGCGCCTCGATGTCACCAGCGACAGCTCCGTGGCCGAGTGCCTGGCGGGGGTCCCGGGGGGGCGCGTGGACGTCGTGGGTGAGGAGACTGGGGGCGTTTTAGGGCATTTTAGGGGATTTTGGGGGGATTTTAGGGGATTTTTACGGGATTTTAGGGGGGTTTGGGGAGGTTTGATGTGGGTTTGGGGGGATTTTGGGGGGTTTGGGGGCATTTTAGTGGATTTTTTTGGGATATTATGGGGGATTTTAGGGGGGGTTTGGGGTGGTTTGACGTGGAGTTGGGGAGATTTTTGGGGGGTTTTAGGGCATTTTAAGACATTTTAGGGGTTTTTGGAGGATTTTAGGGGGGTTTGGGTTGGTTCAATATGGGTTTGGTGCTATTTTGGGGGGTTTGAGGGCATTTTAGGGGATTTTGGGGGGATTTTGCGGCATTTTAGAGGATTTTTTGGGAGATTTCATAGCATTTTGGGGGGTTTGGGGAGGTTTGATGTGGGTTTGGGGCGATTTTGGGGGGTTTGGAGCAATTTTGAAGGATTTAGGGGAGGCTCTGGGGTGGCCTGGGAGGTTTTGGGAGGATTTTTGGGGTGGGGTTGGGGTTTTTTTGGGGCGTTTTGAGGCATATTTGGGGGGATTTTGGGGCGTTTTAGGGTTTTTGGGGGGGTTGGGGGGATTTTGGGGCCGTTTTGCGGGTTTTTGGGGTGGTTTGGGGGAGTTTGGGGGATTTTGGGGCGGTTTTGGTTGATTTTGGGGTGGTTTTGGGGATTTTGGGGGATTTTGGGGCGGTTTTGGTTGATTTTGGGGTGGTTTTGGGCTGGGTTTGGGCAACTTAAGAGACTTTTGGTTCTGATGGGAAAATTTTGGGGGGAATTTCGGTTTTTTTGGGGTTCCCTTGACCCCCCCTCAACCCCCCCAGTGAACAACTCAGGGCTGTGAATTTTGGGAAGGATTTGGGGCGGATTTTATGGGATTTTGTGCAGATTTTCTGGGATTTAATGGGATTTTATGGGATTTGGGTATCTCAGCGCCCCAGGGGCCGGTCTTGGGGCGGATTTCGGATTTCGGGATTTTTTGGGGTTCCCCTGACCCCCCTGACCCCCACAGTGAACAACTCAGTTCTGCAGATTTCAGGGTGAATTTTGGGATGATTTTAGGGCAGATTTTATGGGATTTAATGGGATTTTATGGGGTTTGGGTATCTCAGCGCCCCAGGGGCCGATTTTGGGGCGGATTTCGGGATTTTTTGGGGTTCCCCTGACCCCCCTGACCCCCACAGTGAACAACTCAGTTCTGCAGATTTCAGGGTGAATTTTGGGGTGATTTTAGGGCAGATTTTATGGGATTTTATGGGACTTAATGGGATTTTATGGAATTTGGGTATCTCCAGGGGCCGATTTTGGGGCGGATTTCGGGATTTTTTGGGGTTCCCCTGACCCCCCTGACCCCCACAGTGAACAACTCAGTTCTGCAGATTTCAGGGTGAATTTTGGGGTGATTTTAGGGCAGATTTTATGGGATTTTATGGGATTTAATGGGATTTTATGGGATTTGGGTATCTCAGCGCCCCAGGGGCCGATTTTGGGGCGGATTTCGGGATTTTTTGGGGTTCCCCTGACCCCTCCCGACCCCTCCCCAGTGAACAACGCCGGGGTGGGGCTGGTGGGGCCCCTAGAGAGCGCCTCGGGGCCGCAGGTGCAGCGCGTCTTCGACACCAACGTTTTCGGGGTGCTGCGCCTGGCCCAGGCCCTGCTCCCCCAAATGAAGCGGCGCCGCAGCGGCCACATCGTGGTGGTCAGCAGCGTCATGGGGCTGCAGGGTGAGACCCCCCCAAAAACCCACCCCCAAAACCCTCCTCGGGACCCCAAAATTCGGATTCGGCACCTCAAAAAAGCCCTGGAACCCGAAAAAAATCCCCGGGACCCCAAAATTCGGCTTTAGGACCCCAAAAAAACCTGACTGTGGTGGTCAGCAGCGTCATGGGGCTGCAGGGTGAGACCCCCAAAAACCCACCCCAAAACCCTCCTCGGGACCCCAAAATTCGGATTCGGCACCCCAAAAAACCCCTGGAACCCGAAAAAAAACCCCGGGACCCCAAAATTCGGCTTTAGGACCCCCAAAAAACCTGACTGTGGTGGTCAGCAGCGTCATGGGGCTGCAGGGTGAGACCCCCAAAAACCCACCCCCAAAACCCTCCTCGGGACCCCAAAATTCGGATTCGGCACCCCAGAAAACCCCCGGCACCCCAAAACTCGGCTTTGGGACCCCAAAATCCTCCTCAGGGCCCCAAAATTCCGTTTTGGGACCCCAAAATTCGGCTTTGGGAGCCCAAAATCCTCTTCGGGACCCCTAGATTCAGCTTCAGCACCCCAAAAAAACCCCCGGGACCCCAAAATTCAGCTTTGGGAGCCCAAAAAACCCCGGGACCCTAAAATTTGGGAACCCAACCCCAAATTTCGGGAGGATTGAGACCCCAAACCCCAAATTTTGGAGGAATCGGGACCCCTAAACCCCAAATTTTGAGGGGATTGTGACCCCAGACCCCAAATTTTGAGGAAATTGTGACCCTAAACGCCAAATTTTGAAGGGATCGAGAGCCCAGACCCCATATTTTGAGGAAATTGTGACCCCAGACCCCAAATTTTGAGGAAATTGTGACCCTAAACGCCAAATTTTGAAGGGATCGAGAGCCCAGACCCCAAATTTTGAGAGAATTGAGACCCCAGACCCCAAATTTTGAGGAAATTGTGACCCCAGACCCCAAATTTTGAGTGTATCAAGACCCCAAAACTCAAATTCTGAGGAAATTGAGACCCCAGACCCCAAATTTTGAGGAAATTGTGACCCCAGACCCCAAATTTTGAGTGGATCAAGACCCCAGACCCCAAATTCTGAGGAA
>JAGGNK010009515.1:0-44181 GCA_017590115.1 Montifringilla adamsi | reverse complement strand
GGGGGGGGAAATGGTCGAATTGCCGCTACCGCGGGGAGAATTCACTGCCACTGTGAAGTCCAGCCCCTGTACTGCTTCTTCCTTACGGTGGGTGAGCCTTTGCTTGTAAGAGCGGACATTGAACTGGGACCTTATTGACGTTGCAGTAGAAAGGACCCTCACCATCTAATCGAGTGCCTCAGGGGAAAAAACCTGGGACTCCAAACTCCTCCCCCTTCCCTGAGGGCGCATCTCCTGGCTATGTGGCACAGCTGCTTGCAGACACCTGGCTGCCGCTGCCCAGCCCCATTGTTTTCTGCTGTTGTCTTGGTCTTTTTCTCTACATTTTAACCCAGCACCCTGTGCCTGCCAGGACACCCCGCGGTTGCTGCTACAGCTGCGGAGTTTCTGCTACATTTTGTTTGCTACCCTGGATGTGCCCGCCTCTGCCATTCCAGCCGCTGCTCAGAGGTTCCTGCTACAGCCCATTCCGCCATCCAGAGGGGCACTGAGAACGGCTGCCCCTGGGGGTTTGTAAAACAAGCCCCTTTTCCATCTCTTCTGCCAGCTTGCCCACCATTACCAACATGCAGAGAGGCGGCTGACCGTGCGTCACAGTGCCCCCTGCAGCCACGGAAGAATCATCGCGCCTGCCCCACCTGGCCAGGAGCCAACAGCGCCCCCACCAGCTGTGACCATACCTACACCAAAGGGGAAAGTGCTTGGCAGCCATGAGAAGGCTGTTATTTGGTTTCTGGTTTTCTTTGTTGTTGCTGCCATTGTGGTTGTTTGGTTGCCTTGTTATACATACTAGTAAAGAAGTGTTATTCTTTTTTCCCCATATCTTTGCCTGAAAGCCCCTTAATTTCAAAGTTATAATAATTTAGAGGGAAGGGGGTCATATTTTCTATTTCAAAGGAGGTTCCCACCTTCCTTGGCAGACACCTGTCTTTTGAACTGAGACAAAAGGGGTTTCACTTTTACATTGTTACTTGTATAAAGGTACACGATCAGATGTTTATTTTGGAACTTTGTGGTCTGGCATACCCATCTGCTGTCCAGGCACCTGGGCATGTCAATCATGAAGCCCCTGTTTTCCTAAAATTGCATGTATTATTTTGAAAAGGTACATATGTTTAAAGGTTCACACAGCAGTCAACTTTGGTTCAGGCTCCACATAGGGCCTACCACATCACCTCCTGTGCATGGTATGAGGTGGTATAGAATAACCTCAGGGTCCTGGCCTTAACCCATCTGGCTGCTGCAAAAATTAACTCTTTCCTGGCCAGAATCAGGACACTCCTTCAAAGCAAAAGTGGCCATGTTCCTCTTTAGTTTTTACTTTCTCAACTACTATTTGTGAAAAATTGAGTAGAAGATAAAGAATTTTTGTAAAGTAATAAGGGATTAAGTAAACTAAAAAAATCCAGTGCTGGGGTGCTCCTGGCCAGCAGCCAAAGAACACTGCTGGTCTATCCAGACAGTGTTATCTTCATACATGTATATTCATGTGTTTCATACATTATTCAAACATTCTTTTGAACTTTCTGATGTTTTGGGGAACTCTCTTTGTTTGGCTTCTTCACACTCTGGCTTATCTGCAAGACATCCTGTGTGTCAGGTCAATATATTTTATTTCTTCTTGTGTCTCCATCCTGCTGTTTCACATCCTCTGATAAGGATTTAGTATGGCCTCCTTAAATTTAACACTGGTATTCTCTAATTGTCCTCCAGTGCTCTGGTTTGTGTCAGGGTTATCTTATCACTTGGAGGGGTTGGTCAGTGGATGGCCTTACACTGTTTTTAGCTACACAAAAGTCTTTTTTACATCTTATGTTTTGCTAAGGTCTATAATACAATACAGTCATCACACTAGTATTTCCATAAGAGATACATAGATATTATAGTCATTACACTACTATTTCTATGAGCAACACAGTGCATACTTAAGATGATAGATTATATTATATTAACAAGCAGCTAAAAAGAGTTATAATTGATACTATTTCTAAATACTTATAATCACTAACAACATACATAAGCTAATACATAAATGTGAAAGCCAATATTATCTGGTCATTTATCACACATTTGACTGCCCTTTCCACTCCTTGTTCCTGCAGTCTCAAGCCTGACAATTCCTGAAATTTTTACTCGAAAAATCATGAATGAGGGAGGTTGAAAATTCTTTAATGAAAATGAATATGGAACATTGCAATGTATTTATGGATTTTCATTGTAATTTTGTGTGTGTGCTTTATTTGATGTCCATTTTTGTACTTTGGATTCCTCTTCTCATTTTCTTCCAACAAAACTGAGACAGACATGAAGATAAAAATACTCATTAGTTTGTCTAATAAGTATATTTCATCCTTTTAATTTAATTGTTCAATCTTTAGGTATAATTTACATTTTGTGTTTTGCTTTCATTTTTGCCATGTTTTATAACAGGAACAGGCTTCCTGGGTGTGTCAGTGTGATGACAATATGGTTCAAAAACTAGAAACAGATTTCAAGATGACTCTTCAGCAGCAGAGCACTCTAGAGCAGTGGGCGGCCTGGCTTGATAATGTAATGGTGCAAGCATTGAAACCATATGAAGGAAGACCCAGTTTTCCTAAAGCAGCACGGCAATTTCTTTTAAAATGGTCTTTCTACAGGTAGTCTTCTAAATTATTTTAGCTATTTTATTATTTGTTCAATAGTATGCCATAATAATGTTGAAAAAAGTTATATCAGACAATAGTTCCCAAGAAATGTAGAGCTTTCCCCCCACCCTCCAAAAGATCAGTGTTCTTAACATTAAACACAGTGATATGTGCAACTCAGCAGCAGATGAAATTATCCTTGTATATTGTTTTATAGGCCTTGTGCAAGTATAATGTGGTTAGAATTTTATCCTGATTTGGAAACATGCTATGAAATATTTTGGATTGAATAGCTATACAATTTTAAAGCCAATGTTTTACTATTAGTTATTAAAATACCATGAGTTCTATTTTTATTATGTAGGGACAATTTTTATTTTTTTTTTAAATTGTGTAAAAAGAACAAGACAAATGTTCTATGTAATTTGCTACTGTATCAGTTATCATAGTAAAGCTATTTTTTTCAAAATGCTGCATGATAGCATTTACTTAGTGAGAATATCATATGGATGTTTTAATCCACAATCTGCATTTTTCTATTATAAGGTATACACAAACTTATCTAAATTTTACAAGTTTAAAAATCATACCAATTAAAACCTTTGAACTAGGAATGGGAGCATAACAGACACAATATTTTAAAAGACCACTTTGTTTAAAATTAAATAACTTTAATACAATTTTGTTATTTAAAATTTTAACAAAGAACTTCCTTTTGCTAAGTTTGGTTTTTACATGTGTTCACATATTAGTAATTGTGCATACACCAAAAAACCCTTTCCTGCCTTTTTGAAAATTTAGCTTCTAGTTGTGTAATATGGTCTCTAACCATGCTTTCAAAAAAGGGGAGAGACAAATAATTGTCTTTCACAGACATTTATTTCTGAAGACATCATAAATCAGATGGTTTTGAATAGCATTACTTTATTATTCTTGAAGTGTATATTCCATATGAATAAATTGTTAAAGAATTGTGATATTTATTTCATATTTTCTCCCCCATATTTAAATAGCTCAATGGTGATTCGAGATTTAACTTTACGCAGTGCTGCTAGCTTTGGCTCTTTTCATCTGATCCGCTTGCTTTATGATGAGTACATGTTTTACTTAGTCGAACATCGTGTTGCTCAGGCAACAGGAGAAACACCTATCGCAGTTATGGGAGAGGTAAGATAATACGCAAGAAAATGGATTGGTGAATTTAGCAATAAATTCAGATATGCATTTTCAGGTTTTTTAACATTTACATGGACCTATGGGATATTTTTTAATAATATTTGTAATCTGTTGTAGATTGAGTTGCAAATACATTGGCATCTTCAAATTTGGGTTATATACCTTCATTCATGTTTCACACAAATGAAATTAAAGTAGCACAGAAGTACTTGCAGGATTGGGACATGGCATAATTTCATGCCTATATTTCAATGTATTTTGTTTAAAATAAACAGAACAAAGTATAAATTCAGAAACACTGTGTCTTATATGTGTTTATGGTATTTGCAATCTGAAGTTTTCCTCACTCTTTTTTTTTTTTCAGTAGCTCTCCTAACCATTAATTTTGTGTAAGTTGCTTAAGAATTCACATTATCTTAGGAGTTATCATCAAGGAATTGTACTTTTAAAGTTCTAGAAAATGGATGTGGACATACAATAGATAGTTCACCAGACTGAAGCTTGATGTTTTCATACTTGATGATCATTATATCATGTTTAATCTTACTGATAAGTTGTAAGTCACCTTGCATGACTTGATATATAATTTTTTCCTCAGGATATATTAAAAAGTATAATTAAATATTATAAAAATATGTACATTTTCATAGAGATTGGAAGTCTTGGCTTAATTTGTAGTTTGATTAATCTGACATGTAAAAAAGAAATTACTTTCTGATTAGATACTTGAACTCTGCCATTACATTTATAGCAAAGTATTGCAAAAGTATAATATTGCTACATTCTTGTTTTCTTGACATAGTATATGTCAAATGTAATGCTTTTGGTGTACTGTGGGACTTCCGAGAATGTTTTGGTAAACTTAAGACAGATATTATCTTAGAGAGAAAACATGTAATCTAAAGTTTTGAGAGATGAGAGGGGAACAGGGAAGTTGTAAACATTCATTAAATGCATGGTTTCTTGTGTTTCTCTGCATTTACTGACTAGTTGAAATAAAATGGGAAAGACTAAGGCTAGTTTGACAAACACTTGAAGCCATTATGAACTGTCTTTATGGCTGAGAAAAAGTTTCCTCCTCTCCCATCCCCTTAGATTTGTAGATTGATGCTGGCACAAGTACTCAGACAGTCCTGTGGTTAACTGGATCAGAGAATTAATCCTGTCCGAAATAATCCCTTAGGCTATTTTTATTTGGTTAGTTCAGTCATGTGGTTCTTTGCATGGCCATGTGAAGACTTAAGGTGAAAGGATGGGTATGAGAAGGTGAGGAGGGAGTATACGTGAGGGAACCTGGAAGGATAGGGCTGCTGCTGCTTATGCTGGTTTAATGTTCACTGAAGTTTTCTCTTTCTGTATTTCTGAAAAGGACTGAATCAGGTATGTTTAGAAATATATTTATTGAAATATTGTACTCCTCTTGAGATTAACTAATCAAATTATGCTCTGCAGCTTCTCATGTAAGAGAAGGGTAAAGGACTCAGACAAAGAAAGGGAGGAAAGAAGTTTGATTTTTCATTTGTGAGCAACTTTTCACTTTATTTTTTATAAGTAAACTAGTCAGCATAATATGCTGTAATAACCATCAACCCTATTTTCAGTGGTGCCATTTATTTACCCTATGTATAGTTTTGCTACACTATAACTACCTTTAGTGACACACCATATCAGGAGAACTTTTAAGCAAGCTTTTGGTTAAAGTATTGCAGTTTAAAAATGGACACTGGTCATATTTTCCAGCATTCTACATCAGAAATATCTCACGCAAAGCAACAAAGGCCTTGACATAAGTCACCCTAAAAAATGCAAAAACATATGCTTAAGTTTATATCCTATTGTGTTAATTGCTGACAATATTTTATTTTAATTTCCTTAATATGAACACAAATATAATGGAATGGAAAATGAAATGGTGTACTATGGATGTGACTGCATTCCAATGCATGCACTTTCATACTAGCCACAAGCCATTAGAGCATACTACTGGCTTTACCATAGATAATCTAAGGTCATGTTTGTGTAGGACTGTGTGCACACTTTTTATTGTTTATTTTGCAGTTTGGTGATTTAAATGCTATATCCCCTGGAAATATGGATAAAGGTAAGCACTCCCAAATGTATAATTTTATATAGAACTAACGTGTCTCTTGGAGCAAAACAAGTTCATTTTTTGAAAATATAGTTAAGTGGAATTGAAAGCTACATCATAATTTAAATTATGTGAATATTACTATTATATGGGTACAGTATGCTATACATGAAATATAGTATAAGGACTAGAATACTCTAGGGCCTAAATAGTTAATTTTTTTAATGTCTATTATTTACACAAGAAATTTTCAAATTCTGGTGAGAGAGCTGAAGGGGATGGACAGCTGGAAAAAGGAAGATATGATTTGTTATTACACTTTCCTATGTTTTCATATTTCATGTTATTTACAAAATAAAGCCCTTTGTATTCAGATTTTTTCCCTTTGTGCTATTTTTTCTTTTATTTTCTTTTCTTTCTTTTTTTTTTTTTTTTTTTTGTGTTTGCAGATGAGGGCAGTGAACTTGAAAGTGAAATAGAAGAAGAGATGGATGAAAATGGAGGGCCACAAGCCAAGAGGGAGAAAACAGACTTAAACCAAGCATTTCAGGTGGGCTGCTTGCAGCAGCCAGTGCTTGAGAGTGGAATAGAGCAGAGCCTCCTGAACCCAATTCATGATGAGCATATTGTTACAAATACTCAGACTATCAGACAATGCAGTGCTACTGGAAATACATATACTGCAGTCTAATATTGAAGTGCTCCTTAACTGCATTAGCCTTGTTGATGCTGGACTTAATGGGGGAGATAGGAGAATAGGTCTGAAAGTCATCTTATCAAATTTTAGCTGTGCTGAACATTACCTTTTATTGGAGTTGTGAAATAAAATGGGTATATGCATTTTGCCAGATGTTTAAAAAATTGTAAGCAAAATCATTTTACATTGGTTATTCAGTATTGAGTTTTTGTAGTTTCAAGTGTCAATGAAGACTTTTGTGAAGCTTTTAATGCTAATGCTTTTGTCCTCTTAAAATTAACTTTTTTTTTCATAGTTTAAATATATTTTAATGCTAATTATTTGTCATAATGATTTCATATACATAGATTTTTAATTAGATGCAAAATTTTTAAAGAAATACTTTATTTGACATACTGGATGCATACTCATTTGACAGTAGATGCATCAAATTTGTTATAAAAGGTGCTATTCATTGAACAAAAGACACTATTTTCATGAGTGTGAGCATTCAAGGGGTATTTTTATCATGTTGGAGGGTTGGGAAGATCTACTGTTTTCTTTCTGTAAGGAAGAAGTGTTTTCACTGCATTTACAAATGCAGAATAAGTGATAAAATTGTAACAATGTGGTAATGTGTATACTGTAGGCACACCTAATTATCTGATCACATGTAAACAATACAAGCTTCCTTTAAAATCAACAGCTCTGGATTATATTTGCATGCCGATTCCTCTGGTTTTGGAGACTATTGATTCTATTTTGAGACCATTGCACAGATACATCTGGTTGTCAAATGGTACTGTAGTTAATAGAAACTAAACCACAATAGAAGTAACTTGAATTTTTTTTTAAGTGTACATGCTACTTATGTTGAACTGGACATACAGGAAAACATTCCTTTTGGATGACTTTCTTCTATTCTAGGCCTGTTCCTACTAGTTTAATTTGCTGCTTTCAAAAATGATAATTTATAGAATGTAAGAAATGTAGCAACCTGCATCATTTTCTTTTTAAAATCTATTTCCTGATTAATAAAGTCAATTTAATTTTTTACAAAAACTTATTAAGGTAGTGTAACTGGCACACCTCCCTTGTACTTATCCCCAATTGCATTAAATTTTAATAGGTGGCTAGATTAATCATTGCTATTTAAGAATGTACATCAGGGATCGTTGTACCTCGGCTATTACAAGGTGCCTTAAACAGAACTGAAACTAAGATTTAGTATTTTTTGTTATTTTTAATAACTCTTAAAATTTATTCAACAAGGTGTGCCTGTCGCTTTCAAATTTCCTAAGTATTAGGGGCAGGTTACATAGTCTTCAAAAAATAAAGAGGGTTTTATTATTAAGTGATATTTATATCCCACCTGAAATTGATACTAAAAATATTTTTTCTTGTTTCTAGTTGAATTTCACTTTATTACAAATAAAATTTGCTTGGGAACTTGAAAAGCAAAACTAGCTTTAATGCCAACTTCAAATCTTGTTAAAGTAAATGGACCATAGTCATAAGCATGGTTATATATTTTAAACTCTTGTCAGATTTTAATTTTAAAAAATCAGACTAAATAAATAAGCAGGTACATAATGCAGCACATATTTTCAATTTGCATATGTGGTAGGGTGTCAGTCTGATGCTAGGTTTTAATGATTATATTTTATAGTGATAGTTTATACAGTCCATATTAATTGACATTAAGCATCTCTGATTTTTTCAGATTATTTTAAGCATTTTCATGATTTTTAAAGCAGACATAAATTTGCTAGGCTAAAATATTGAAAATAATTAAAGCAAAAAAGTGAAAGAAAGAATAACAAAAATCATTTTATAGAAAGAACTGCATTAAAAATGAAGTCTCTTGTTTTATCTAGTGTGACTGTGGATTGATATTTTTTTAAAGTCATATATACCAAATAGGTGAACAACATGTGACATGAACAATGTATTTTTAGCAAAGAAATTTGTTGCTAGAGCTTTCAGATGTATCAAGAATGGTTATAGCTCAACTAAGATGGCTTAATACTTTTTGGGGTACAAAATTATTTGTAAATTTCTTAGCAAAATTTGGAGGCAAACCAATCCTGCTCCATTCTATGTAGGCACAATTCCTACTTATGTCTGTAGATGTTTTTTGTCTCAGCAAAAAGTGCAAATGAGGTTTGTATTAATTTCTCTCTAAATTCACCTGTGCACTGAATCTTCATAGGTTGTGTTCTCCCAAATATCACTGCATCCTGGGTTTTTTCCCTTAGAAATCAGCACCCTTCACCAAAAATCCTAAAAACTAACCTATGATATATATTTGCTCCCTTTTATTTTGCATTATACTATTTTAAAAAATAAAATATAGTTGAATACTCAGCATTTTTCATTCTTAACATAGGGTGCCCTATGCTGTACTGATGGTCCCTATTGCCTGGTTTCAAATTTTGTGTTGACAAACTTTAAATATTTTTTATTGGTAGAATGTTGGATTTGTTGTTGCTGAAAGAAAAGTATGGTTGTAACATGTAAATCTAGATTGCTAAAAAGAGGTGGGACCTGAACATCTTCTGAACAGTTAATCACTGTTCATGTAGTGCAAAAAGAAAACAAAATATATACATTCAAAGATAGAATGCATATAATGGATTCTAATAGCAGTTATCAAAACAAATTTAAATTATTCCTGATTCAGATAACTGAATTAAGTTTGTATTTCTATGCTTATCAACTGATTATTCTCTCAAATTTTTATGTAATATTTTCCCCACTTTAACAATTATTTAAGTTGCTGTAAGCTGCTGTGCTTTGCTTTTAAATTTACTGCAATTTAGATCAAACATACACACATGAAACAATTTAAATACTTTTGATATTTGTTAATAGATAGATATTGTTAATGATTTGAGCACAGAAATATGGATACCTCATTCCAAATTATGTAGTGTGTAGCATGTGGCTGAATAGCCACTCTGAAGCCTGCTTAACTCTTACAGCTCTGAAGAGCTGCAGCAAGCATCTACTGTCTAGACACTACAAGATAAGGGCTTATACCATTTGTGGATTTTACCCAATCTTGATGTGAAATTAAAAAAAAAATATTTTAGAGTCGCTTCCCCCATTGGCACAAATTACTTAGTAAACACTGTTGCAGAATGGGAATGGGTATTGTTGAATTACTTTTTCAAAACATGGGGCCCAATTTTCACAAGTTTTATATTTATGAAAAGTTACATTTTCATATTTCTCATTGTAAATCAGTTTTTTAAAAAGCCCCCTCTTTTCAGTTATCTGCTTCTGTGTTTTATTATACTGTAGCATGCTTTGTGCATATTTTTTTTATGTTCCGTTAAAAAAAATGCATAATATTCTTTAAATTGTTTACTTGCAAAATTATGATGTACAGCATTTCTGCCTCTAGTTCAAAAATGTGTAAAACATTGTGCTGGTGTACTGTCACTGAGGAATGTATAGCTTTATAAAACATTTCAGTTTAAACTGAAGCATTTTTAAATGTCTGAAATACTGCTTCTGTTCAAAATATTTTCCACGGGGGAAGACCTGACCTGATATATTTGTGGTTCTCACCAAATGATATCAGCATTGTTTGGAAAGACATTTATATTAGTTAGCACTACATTGCAATCTAGCTTACTTTACAGAGTGGTTTTACAAAATTAAATAACCTTTTATAGTCATGGAAAAAAAAAGGTGGAAAAGTAACTTTTTAAATGATGTAAGTATTTTTTGTACTTTGTGACAGTTATTTCAGAGGTTAAAACATTCTTTTAACAGATCAGTATAGATTTCTGAAAATTACATCCTCGTCTCTGTAGAAAAGGAAAACTATCATGTCTGTGGTTTAAAAATAGGCAAATTAATAGTATTCTAGTATCTTTGCTACTTTGGTGATTAAAAAAATAAAAAACAAGAATAGAAGAATAAATACAAAGTACTTAGTTTTAGCCTTAGAAAATTAATTTAATGTAATGCCTTGCATTAACCCTTTGAGCATTGTGAGGATACACTTTTTAGGTAATTTAATTAGACCACTGAAAATCTTCTATATATTTAAGTAACTGATTGTCCTACAGAATTTTTTTTTAATTTCTAAATTAAATATTTGCATGGTAGACAGAAATGTTTTTGTTTCAAAATGCTTAATAGATTTAGGTGAAATTATTGACTGCCACCAATATGTGCTGTATGGTGCAAAACTATTTCTGCTATTTTCTTTTCATAATTGCACAAATATCTGAAGAAATAAAATATTTGACTCTACAGTCATAGGTTGTTTACTTTAAGATTCCTTTACAATATGGAGGTTTAGAAAAAATATTTGTACTATTTTGGAAATATCTTTAGGGTAATATTAAAATACTTTAATACTGTAAATTAAAATCTTCACAAATAAAAAACCAAAATTACTTAATTAACAAGAAAATGAATTTTACAGAACCCTTGGTATGTTTGCAATCAAATTTTCAGCAGTCTATCTGATAAATAGACAAAAAGGACATTGTATTCATATTAGTTTTAACAGTCAGTCACTGTGATATGAACTAATGGAAAGACAGTGGTACTAGATTCAGCTTCCTCTACAGGGATGCAGTTTGTATGACTCTTATTGAATGTCAGAATTTATAAAGAAATAAAAACCAAACCCTAGAAATTGCACCTGCCTTCTGCTGTGTTGAAAAGTCCTTTGTTCTTACAAGTAGTACTGACCAGAACAAGGGAACAAGTTCAGAAGTGAGTAGAGAGTTGTTGAAAATTATAGATGGAAATACCACCTTACTTAGCTTTTCTACTGGCTGATGGCAGAAGCAATCAACAACAGTAGGTGCAAATGTACTTTATTCAAATCTAGCTGAGTGAAAAAAGTCTCATTACATTTAGTGGAATTACATCACTAATATAGTGCAAGTAAGTTGTAAAGATTTCTAGTAAGTTAATGCAAATTCATGCATAATTATAATGCAATACTCAAAGGGGTTTAATTTAACAATCTTTTATTCATAATTTACTGTAAATGCTCCCCAGTTTGCCTGCCTTGAATATTGCTGCTAATGATTATAAATGTGAGCAAACCTAACTGTAATTACTTACGAAAGAGTAAAAGCCACTTACAAAGTGACTGCCTAGTTTTTGTTTGAGGAAAATACGCCTCAGTTTTATCATTTAAACTTTCCTGGTTTATTCTGATTTTTTTTTCTTTTAAAAAAGAAACTCAGCAATTAAAATGTTGGGACTGGAAGCCCTGAGTAATTAAAGTTTTTGTAAAAGTTGTTCTTCACTATAGAGAAAAAAGTCTATAACAAGACTATGAGCATCAAAATGACCCTCACTTAAATCAGAATCAGGGAAAGGCTTTTATGTTCTTAAGTGCTTCCTTGATCATGTTGCAAATGTCGTCAAGAATTTTCAGCACTGGGTGAACTTTAAAATAATAAATATTTGAAAATAATTAAGACTGTAGAGGGACAACCTCCCTTAATTTGGGTTCACCAGGTATATTTATCCATTATCTTTTGACTCTCTCATAAGAGGGTCTTTTTCTTTTAGTTTTTTTTTCACAAAGAATACGAAAGGGTTCTCAAATACATTGTTAAAGTGATTGTTCTGTATTTAAACTTTAAATATCATATTGATGTAACCCAATAAACCAATTTAAATGTAAAAAATATATAATTATGCACCAAAGCAAGTTTCTCATCCTCACTGAAAATTTGGATTTACAGTAATAACCAATGAGGCTATTCAATAAACTTTGAGTGCCTTTCAAACACTTAGGAAATTTTGCCTCAGGTGGTAAACTGTAATTAGGTTAATTCTAGAGCTTGCCAATCAATAATTCTGTTGTCACTCAGGGCTTTCTTAGCTTCTAGAAAACTTACTTGGTTCCATTTGTTTTCTGCTGTATTTTTTTAAGGTGCCATCATTTAAATTTCACTTAGTAAGTGGCAGTTTACATTATTCAGTACCACAGGCACAGAAATGTAATAACACTAGGAGAAATTGAACTTTTGTTTTCCTGTTTACTGCATACATTATGTAAATTAAGAAAACAACTTTTTTTTGTAGAAGGTGCATGTGACATAATGTAGATTTGCAGTTTTTTTATTTGTTGAACACACTTTTTAATTATTTAAGGAAAACCTCTTTACAGAATAATTTGATAGGGTTTTTTTGTATAATGTGCTTGATTTTGTAAATATGTATTTCTGGATGTGATTTCTTTTTTTTTTGTGAGAAATGGTTAATCTTTTAGTATATTATGTCCTCTCAAAATTGGAAGGAGCTAAATAATAGTTTGTGGGCAGTTTGTATTGTGTACTGTACAATAACTAGGAAACTTTTATAATTCTAAAAATATATATTAACTTTTAGTGTGTTGTTTTTAAAAATAATGGCTGGAACATGCTAAAGACAGTAGGATTTTTCTGAATATTTCAGACTTGAACTCAGGCTAGTTTTCTTGTGTTTTTCAAAATAAAATTGTGTATTGTCTTCTGAAATAAATAAATTTGTTTTCCTGTTACAAACATTTGACATTTGAATTGTTTTGGGGTTTCTATAATTAAATACTTTAGATTGCAATACTAATGAATTTGGAAGAAAAATTATTTCAACTTTATTTAAATCATAAATGGAAGTTCAGTTCAACCCCCCTGCAGTGCTATAATATAGTTCCCATAGCATACAATATGGCAGAAATGGTGGAAATTCAGGAATGCAAGTTATTGTAAGAAGACAACAGAATATGGTGGGTTGCACCTCAAAATACCATTTTTATTACTTCTGCAAGGTGATTTTTCTGCACAGTGTTGATATTACCAAGCAAGTCATAGTCCATATCAAGTTATTTTAAATGTATTTAATTTGCCTCACCTCAGGCAATCACTTCTAATGTGTAACAACACAGATAGTCCACAACAATCTAAACTGTGCCAAAAGACATGACAAATATAAAGTCAATTATTATTCCACAAAAGAACCAAGACACTCAAACTGATGCCTTAAGTTTTACCTTTCATATTTTTCAGATTCTGTGCTGCCTTGGGGTGTAGTCCTGAGCTTCATATTAAGTGTTAGTAAGTTCTCTTCACAGGATGGGTAGGCAAAAAAATCCTTTTCCAGCTTGAGAACCAAGGACAACTGTTACAGCCTCAGGCCCAAAAAGCATAAACAATGCTGAACTGGAAAGAGCAAACAAAGAGTATGGGACTTCATAACCTGAAACTGTAATTGGACAATTAACCCCAAAATGTAAATGGACCAATGTTGTGTCTGGTGCCCCATGTGTGGAGATGTGAATCTCGACTCCATGTTTCAGAAGGCTGGTTTATTATATTATGATATATATTATATTAAAATGATACATTAAAACTATACTATATAAAGTCAATTATTATTCCACAAAAGAACCAAGACACTCAAACTGATGCCTTAAGTTTTACCTTTCATATTTTTCAGATTCTGTGCTGCCTTGGGGTGTAGTCCTGAGCTTCATATTAAGTGTTAGTAAGTTCTCTTCACAGGATGGGTAGGCAAAAAAATCCTTTTCCAGCTTGAGAACCAAGGACAACTGTTACAGCCTCAGGCCCAAAAAGCATAAACAATGCTGAACTGGAAAGAGCAAACAAAGAGTATGGGACTTCATAACCTGAAACTGTAATTGGACAATTAACCCCAAAATGTAAATGGACCAATGTTGTGTCTGGTGCCCCATGTGTGGAGATGTGAATCTCGACTCCATGTTTCAGAAGGCTGGTTTATTATATTATGATATATATTATATTAAAATGATACATTAAAACTATACTAAAATAATAGAGAGAAAAGGATTCATCAGAAGGCTAGAAAGAACAGGAATGGAATGCATAACAAAGACTTGTGACTCTCAGAGTCCGATGCAGCTGCATCTGTGATTGGCCATCAATTAGAAACAACCAACATCCACCAATCACAGATGCACCTGTTGCATTCCACAGCAGCAGATAGTTATTGTTTACATTTCTTTCCTGAGGCCCTCAGCTCTCAGGAGGGAAAAATCCTAGCAAAGGATTTTCATCATGGCTACAGACCAAAACTTATAAAAGTGTGAAACCTCGTGACTGGTCATCCATTTTGCGACCATTTTGGGTCCATCTTGGGTGTAGCCCTGGCCAGGGTCTTGTACTGCCCAAGGTGTATCCATTAAGGCCTTTTAATAAATATCTACTTTATTCTTTTAGCTCTGTCTAGTCTCTTGTCCAGATCAGCCTCTCAAGGCATCAAAACCATTATCTCTTTCTGGCACTGTTAATGTTATGCCAAATAGAGTTGCTGTGTTGACTTGATGCTGTTATTCCTAATCTTGTTCCAAATTTCACTAAATACCATTGTATGTATTCTTCCCCAATAACTGGATTAGCCTAAGGATATTAAAAAAAAAAAAAATCTTTACAATGTGGTGCTCTTGACAGTTTGTTTTGAACAATTTTATTAATATAACTGTTTTCCTGAGGAAATACTATGCACCCAAAATCTGAAGCTGTCTTCACTACTAGAGTTTAATGCATAGTCAGACATACTTTCACAGATTTAGCTGGAGTGGTGTTTAAAAAGATGATGTCCCCAACTGTTCTCTCTTTCCAGCTGGAAGTTGCTGTTCCCCGTGGTGAGTGTGATGTGAGTACAGATGATCTGAGTAATACCTTTGTTCCATAGCTTGGGAAGTCCTTAAAGCTTCCTAAGGTGTTGTAGTAGTTCAGTTAGAGGAACAAGAAAACAAGTGGATGATGACAGGCATTTATTGAATTATTGAATGATATATGTTGAAAGAGACATTTGGAGGACTCTAATCACAGAATCACTAGGTTGGAAGAGACCTTTAAGATCATCAAGTCCACCCCATGCCCTAACACCTCAACTAAACCATGGCACCAAGTGCCACATCCAATCTTTTTTTAAACACATCTAGGGATGGTGACTCCACCACCTCCCCAGGCAGACCATTCCAGTACTTTATCACCCTTTCCATAAAAAACTTTTTCCTAATATCCAACCTAAATTTCCCTTGGTGCAGTTTTAGACTATGTCCTCTGGTTCTGTCAGTTGCTGCCTGGAAAAAGAGACCAACCCCCACCTGACTATAACCACCTTTCAGGTAGCCCAATCCCCCCCACTCCCTGAGTATGGCCTCTATTTGTGTTTGACATCTTTATGGGGCAAAAGCTTCCTAATATCTAAGTGGAATTTCCCATGTTTCAGCTTGGGCCTATTGCCTCTTGTCATTCCTTCTCTTTTGAAGACTAAATGATCCCAGCTTTCAGGCTCCTCTTTTATGCCATACACTCCAGCCCCCTGACCCATCTTGGTGGCCCTCTGTTGGGCTCACTCCAGTATGTCAAGTCTTTCTTGTACTGGAGAGCCCAAAAGTGGACACAGGACTCCAGTTGTAGTGTCATCAATATTGAATAGAGGGGGAAAAACAGCACTTCTCTTAAGCTTCTGGTTATATTACTGCTAATACATCCCAGGACGCAGTTGGCCTTGACCACAAAGACACACTGTTGGCTCATATACTAATTGTCCACCAGGATCCCAGTGCTACCTAACAATTTCTATTTCTTTAAAAAGGAGTCTATGCATCAGGGGAAAAAGGTGTTGGAAAATTCTTCTAACTTTAGCACAATAGTGCATGATCCCTATATACGTGGTTAATGCTTAATTTTGCACCATACAGTGCTGAGTACTGATGCCTAAAGAGGCTACCAAGAACAGAGTTATATACTAATGCAGTACAGAATCTGGAAAATATGAAAGCTAAAACTTAAGGCATCATTTCATCCCTGTAGAGGCTTGACAAGGCCTCTACCTTGTCGACTCTCTATTCTAAATATCTACTAATAATAGGTATTTAATAATAGATAAATATCTAACAACAGTAAATATCTAACCATAGTCCATATCTAACAGTAATAAATATCTAACAATAGTAATGTTTTGCACAGTCAGCTATCATGCAAAGAAGAATCATGATAATTATGAACAGTTCTTTGGGCACAGAAGAGGAATCATTTAAAACATGTTTTTGTATGCATCAGTTTGTTTTTTCAGTTGTTTCAGGAGCAGAAGCCTTCTTAACTCTGGAGCAGTGAATCCAGGGTCCTTTGCCAGCGACTTTGAATGCAGTGAGGCTGGTCAGTAGAACTTGGAATGGTCCTCTCCACTTGGCTTGTAGAGGACCACTGTCCCACCACTTAACATAGACCCAGTCTCCAGGTTGGAAGGGATGTGCACGTGTGTCTAGTCCTATGGGTCTGGATAGGACGATGTAATTCTGGAGCTCCTGCAAAGTGGAACCTAAAGCCATTAGATATCTCTGTAAATCAAGTTTCCCCTTCATGTGAATTTCACCGGGAATATGCGGAATCTGATATGCCCTGCCATATAATATTTCATAGGGACTGATGTTATCCCTCTACCTTGGTTGTATGCAGATTCTCAGTAAAGCTATAGGCAAAGCCTGAACCCATGTCATGGATGTTTCTTGACAAATTTTACTAATCTGTATTTTAAGGGTTCCATTCATACATTCAACTTTACCACTCACTTGGGGTCTATAAGGTGTATGCAGATCCCAAGTAATTCCCAAAATCCAGCTAACTTCCTTAACCATGAGTGCAACAAAGTATGGTTCCCTATCTGATTATATCCCCAAGGGAACCCCAAACCTCAGAATTATATGATTGAGCAAAACTTTCACCACTTCCTTGGCTGTGTTAGTGTGACAGGGGTAAGCTTCCAGCCATCCACTGAAGGTGTCAACTAATACCAGTATGTAGCGGTATCCCTCTTTGTGCAGTAACTCCGCAAAATCTATTTACCAGTAATCTCCAGGAAGATCCCCTGCCTTTGTTACACCTAACACAACTCTTTTCCTTGTATCAAGGTTGTTTTTACAGCAGATTTCACATTTGCTCACTACTGATTATACAATATCAATCATTCCCTTTCCTATTACTACATTTTTTAGATATTTCAAAGATTTTTAACCCCTAAATGTGTGTTTTCATGTTCTTTCTGAGCTAGCTAGCTAGGATCAGGGGTGGGACTACAACCTGATTTACTGGTGTAACAGCCCATCCACTTTCTGTGATCTCAGCTTTAAGAAACTTGATAAGTTTGTGGTCTGCTTGGTCATATTTTGGGGTCAACCCTGACAAATCAACCTCTTTTTGTGGAATTACTGCGAGAATACCTTTTTTGCAATTCCTCTTGCTGCTTTATCAGCAAAGCAATTTCCCAATTCTGGAGTGGTTTTCTCTTTTTGGTGACGGGGTGGGACTACAACCTGATTTACTGGTGTAACAGCCCATCCACTTTCTGTGATCTCAGCTTTAAGAAACTTGATAAGTTTGTGGTCTGCTTGGTCATATTTTGGGGTCAACCCTGACAAATCAACCTCTTTTTGTGGAATTACTGCGAGAATACCTTTTTTGCAATTCCTCTTGCTGCTTTATCAGCAAAGCAATTTCCCAATTCTGGAGTGGTTTTCTCTTTTTGGTGACCTCTACAATGCATGATAGCTACTTCTGCAGGGTTTCAATGCTCTCTAAGAGGGCAAGTATTTGTTCAGCATGTTTGATTTGATTGCCTTGAGTGTTCAGAAGTCCTCCCTCCTTCCAGATGGCTCCATGGGCATGGACAACACTAAATGCATATTTAGAGTCAGCCCATATATTTACCTTCTTTCCTTCGCTCAGGTCTAGGGCTCTTGTCAGTGCAATCAGTTCAGCTTTCTGTGATGACACATCTGCTGGCAGGGCCTTTGCCTCAATCACCTTATCCTGCATGGTCACTGCATAGCCTGCCATCCACCTATCATTTCTCATGAAGCTGCTCCCATCTGTAAAAAGCTCCCAATCTGGATTTTCCAGGGGCATGTTCTTCTGGTCTGGTCAGCTGGAACAGACCTCTTCAATTGTCTGCAAACAGTCATGCTCAGGCACATCATCAATTAAGGTGGAGGAGAGAAACATGGCAGGGTTAACAACAGTTGTTTTCAAGGTAACATCATCTTGTTCTAATAACAGTGATTGATATTTAAGCATTCGATTGCCAGACAGCCAATGTCCCTCCTTTAGTTCAAGTACAGCTGCTACAGCATGGGGTACGTACACTACAGTGTGTTGCCCAAGGGTGAGATTTTGGGCTTCCTGGATCAAGATGACAGTAGCTGCCACAGCCTTGAGGCACCCTGGCCAGCCTTGGGCAACATTGTCTAGCTGTTTGGAAAAATAGGCCACAGCCCTCCGTTGGTTCCCAAGGCACTGTGCTAGTACTCCCAAAGCCACATTCAGTCTCTCATATGTAAACAGTTCAAAAGGTTTAGTTAAGTCTGGCAGTCCCAGTGCTGGAGCTGACATTACAGAGTGCTTCAGCTGTTTAAGAGCTGCTATAGTGTTTTCAGTCCATATGATAATTCCTTTTTCAGCTGCTTTTAATGCTGCATATAGGGATTTTACCAGCAGTCCATAATTTTCTATCCACAAATGAAACCAGCCTACCATTCCCAGGAAAGCTTGCATCTCTCTCTTGGTATGGGCCTCTGGGAGTTGACAGATGGCTTCTTTCCATTCTTTGCTGAGCTGTCAGTGTCCACGAAAGATCTCAAGCCCCAAATAAACTACTGCTTCTTTGGCAATCTGTGCTTTGTCTTTAGAAACTCTGTACTCACTCTGTCCCAAGAAGTTTAAGAAACTTACAGTAAATTATACATGGTCATGTCTGGTTCTAGCCACAATCAGGATGTCATCTACATATTGAAGAATAACTCCTTCAGGCTCCTGTCTTTTTCAGTTTTCTAATTCCTTTGCTAGCTGGTTTACAAATATTGTTGGGTTATTCCTGAATCCTTGGGGTAAAACTGTCCAATTAAGTTGACTTTTCCTCCCTGTCTCAGGATTTTCCCACTCAAAAGCAAAAAGCTCTTGGCTGTTTTTGTGCACAAGAATGCAGAAAAAGGCATCCTTCAGGTCTACAACAGTAAATCACCCTAATTCATCCATCAGTATGGTCAAAAGGGTGTAGGGATTGGCCACCATGGAGTGTATGTCTTGGTTTGAAAAGACAGCTATCTGCTAAGAAAGGCAGGAGCCTCCCTTGAAATGGAAAATGTAAACCCCCTCTCTCTGAATTATTATAATTTTGAAATTAAAGGGCTCTCAGGCAAAGATATGGAAATAGGAATAACAATTCTTTACTAGGAAAATTAAAAATACAAATGTAATAGTACAAAAAAAACCCCAAACAAACCACTGACAGAGTCAGAATACGGCTTGACACCCTGTTGGTCAGGGGGTTGGTAGCAGTCCGATTAAATGGTGTATGCAGTCTTCCTGGAGTGACAAATGTGGTTCTGCTGAAGCAGTGATCTTGTAGAAGGGTATACTTTTCCTCTGAAGGTCTAGTGGTGGTGTAGAATGGTCTGATCTTCGTCTGGGAATCCAGCGGAGAAGAAAGCTGCTCCTCTGGGAATCCAGTGGGAAAAGGCTGTCTCTGGTGTTCTAAATATCAGATTATATCTAGGTAGGAATGCTTTGCTCCTCTCCCTGGGCAGAGCATCTCACAATGGGATGGTGTGATTTTATCAGTCATGCAGTGAGACTTAATGGCCTGTTAACAGAAGATGTCTCCCTGGAGGGAGAATTGGTAGTGGAAGAGATAAAGAAAACTGCCCCAGTTGGTTTTAACAGGTGGCCTAATTAACAGAAGATAACTGCCCCACCTTTAACAGAGTGACAGGGGTTAGGTAGAAACATATTACCCTTGCAGGGGTCCCAACAACTTCTCATTGCTCCCCTCCATCTAGTCTTGGTAGTGAGAGTCGCCCGCCTCCTGCTGCTGCCGAAAAGTATAGAATCCCATGGATTAATATACATTTGGGCCAGATGGGAATGCCCATGTGCCTCCCTTGGGGAGGGCAAGTTTGACACTGTCCCTTGCAACACTGTAGATCTGTTGCATCATGTTGCAGTGTTCTGGTGCACGGTCTGGGGACCCCTTTGGAGGGGCCTTTGATGGTCCATGACACCCCCTCTGCTGTCCTTCATGTGGATTTGACTTTTCCTGGGGTGAAGAGGCCTCTGCAGCTGGGCTCTGCACAGCAGAGGATGGATGTTCACTGCCTCAGACCAGTCTTCCACCACACACCCAAAACCTCTCCTCTTCCCCCCACCCTTTGGTGTGAGGGTCTGTGCCAGCCTGGCAGCTGATAGCCCCAGGGCTGAGGTCTCCACTCTGAAGGTGCTTGATCCCTCTGTGAGTGCATTCTTCTTCCCTGAGTCACTTTATCTTATCTTCATCAATGAGCAGTGTAGGGCTCCATTCAGGGTTTTGGTGGTTTTCTCTGCAGTTTTTATAGAGTTTTGCTATAATAGGCAAAAGTCCTTCATGAAGATGTTTAAGCCATAAATTATAACATTTCAGTCTCTGACACCACAGAAGAATTTATCTTTTCTGCCTATGAGTTGGTGCATAACTCAGGGCATTTTCCTCCTCACATGAATTGGTGAGATAACCCAGGCTGGATATCTGTCTGTTAGTGAGTCATCTCTGGTGCCAGGGAGGTGAGATCTCTAGCTGACAGTAAACATCTTGCCTTAAGAGCAAGATGTAGGAAGATAAGCTGTTGGAATTTATGACTGACAGACACTTCACTTTATAAACTATAAAAGCTACACAAACTTTCACAAAATCAGAAGTCTTCTGTATACTAATGTGTAGGGCTGCTCCTCGAAGTTTGGATGCAAACTCCATGGTTACTTTTCTGGGAATTGAGTGAAAGGACTCTATGTGTACTTCATCATCAATTTGGTGGTAAGTTGCACTGACTCCTAATCTATACTATTTCTTTGTTAGCTGCAATATAGGTACCTCTATCGTGCACTGTATTTGTATCTACTAGTAGTTCTTTTGTTTATCCTGTGTAGTAAGTCTGTTTAAAGTCTTCTGTCTGTTAATCTTGTGTCTATTCAATAAATAATGCATTTTATAACAGACCTAATTGGCCATTCTTAAGAACTTGTGAGCGAGATCAATTTGGGGTGCAGATCACCTCAAAAAATAGAGCTACTGCCAGAAATCTGAGCCTAAGGCAGGACTCATCTAAAAGCTCTCATCTCCATTCATAACAACAGCAAATATAAAATGGTGCAAGATCATTCAGTTAGCGATACTGTCTGACTTCCACTAATGCACTGGAGTTCTTTCTTTAAAGCTATTTTCTTTTTAGATCTAGTCATTATAATCTCTTCCTATTTTACAATTAGCATTGATGTGATAATGCAAAATTAATCTCAAAGGGGCACTTTTCTCTTGTTTTAGACTTACATATCTAGTTTTGAAAAAGATAATGATATTTATAGGGTTTTTATGAGGTTGTAACAATGGGAAAAAAACATTTGAGGGTTCAGGACTCAGCAGGAGGCTTCAAGCCATGATTTAACATCTGGATAACCTTTCATCACAAGACATTTTTAAATCTTCCCTCCATGCTATTTCATTTATCTGGAAGTTGATGACTATATGGACTTAAAGATACCTGTTAAACTTTTAATTGTACTGATAACCGAGTTATACCTGGGATATTTGGAAATTGCCTCAAAGTGTATATTTTTTTTATCTGTGTCAATCTTGTAAGAAAACTGGATTTGTATTAAATGAGTGATTGGATAATTTGATCAGCTGAGAATGACAGTGCTTGACTTTTAGTAATTCCTATTCAGTTCGGATAAGATGGGCCCCTTCCTTTTTTCCTCTATGTTAAGTAAAAATAAGCAGAACTGGTACAGAGGGGTCTTCAGCACCATTTTTATTTTTACCAGGTCCACTCTCATTTCTGGAATGTGAGAAATGACTGCTCACTTTAAAAATTTTAAAAGGCTTATTAAACCTTTACAAAAATATAACAAAAGGACTAAACAAGGAAAAGCAGGCCTGGGAAGCTGCCCTCGTGGTTGCCTACCATGTGGCTGGCTCATCTTCCAGATGGATGCTTCGCCTTTTATACCTCGGGGGGATTGCATCAGCCAACCCTGGCCCCTCCTAATGTCTGTCAGTCAACTCTTCTTCGCTGTTTATTGGTGGAGTCTGCTTTCTTGCAACTTGATTGGAGGGTCAGGTGTTAACATGCCGTGCCTCACCCCTCACCACCCCCACCCACCCCCCGCAGCAACAAGCTTTTGTACACACTTTCTACCTGTCCTAGATGACTCAGGCTGTCTGATGGTAACAATAAAGGGGGAGGGGAAAGGGGACTATGGGGAGAACAGAGGACATCTAAACAACAGACTACAGTAACGTAATTATACATCAATAAATCTTCTCTTCATATTCACACAGTATTCATCCCTTAATTGCAAGAGTAAATAATCTCATTATCCATCTATAACACGGAACAATCCAGGATAGAGGTCCTACAAATATAGTTTAAAGTATAGTTTAAAGGTTGACCCCAGCAAGTAGTCAAACACTCACCCTGCCTCTTGTTCACTCCCCTCTCCTGCCAGATGGTGAAAAAACAGAAGGAAGGCAAGAGGACTTATTGACTGAGATAATGACAGTTTAATATGGAAAGCAAAAGCTGCATGTGCAAGCAAAGCAAAAAGACATTCATTCACTACTTCTCATTAGCAGGCAGATGCCTAGACACTTCCTGAAAAGCGGGATCTCAGCACACATAACAGTCGCTTAGGAAGACAAATGGCATTACCACAAATGTCTGCCCCTTCCTCCTGCTTTCCCTGAGCATTCATTGGTGAGCATGGTATGGAATATCCTTTTGGTCATTTGAGATCATCCATCTTTACTATGTCCCTTCCCAATCTCTTGCCCACCCCAGCCTACTTATGTGAGGAGACAGGGGGAAAGAGAAAAAACACTGATGCTGTGCAGGCACCATTCAGCAACAGCCAAAATATTTGTTTGCCATAAATACAAAGCACAGCACCATATGAGCTGCTATGAATAAAATTAATGCCATCCAAATCAGATCCAGTAAAAAGGTCTGGAGGACCAGGCATAAGCATGATTTGTCTCAAACATTCTGACTGTTATGACAAAAAAAGTGTGATTTGAAAAGATGGTCCTGCAGAGAGGAATTTAAGGGGTTGTTAGCCAACACTTTTGAGTCTAAATAGTGAGCTAGTTGCCAGAGTTAAGGCTACTATATAATAACAGCCTAAGAGTTCCCTGACCTGTGGTCCAGTGTCTTTGTTCAGCCTGAGTTTATAACTAACATCTGTCAGGGTAATGGGTCCCTGTCTGGGTAATAATTGATATAGACTCCATATATTTCACAGAAGGCTGATAATTTTTATTAAGAAACCTGTACTTTTATAGACAGTTACGATACAACTGGACCTAATTGGTCCTCTAATCAAAACACCATCACCATTGGCTAATTAAGAAACCACCCTTTGGTAAACACATCTCCATAACACATTCTGCATGTTCACAATACTAGGTGCAGCAAGTTAAGAATTGTTTCTCATTCTTTTCTCTGATCTTCTCACAGCCTTTCCCAGAATGATTCCTGGGAAAGTTGTCTGTTTCTCTCTATGGCCAGAGAGCTGCTGCCACAAACATCATGCCCCCTACCAGTGGGTTCTGATAAAAGGTACTTTAACCCTTCTCCTGATTCTGTGGTTTCTGTGATGCTTATTTCAGAAGTGCAAAGTGAGGAGTCATCTTAGATGCATTTCAGGGAATCAAGTCACATCAGTGCCTTGAAAGATATCTGTGGAAAAGGGAAGGTAGGCTGACAGAGGGAGCTGAAAGACAGTGGGCATAAGGTTGGTGTCACAAATGAGTGGTTTAGGTCATTTAAAGAATCACCAGCAAAGGCATCAGCAAAAGCAGGTTTAACATAAATTTACAAAAGTGCAACAAAGTTCAATGGCAAGGTTAACTCTATTACTTCACAGAATCACAGAATCACATATGTGCTGACTTGGAAGGGACCCACAAGGATCACCAAGTCCAATTCCTGGCCCTGCACTGGACCATCCCCAAGAGTCACACCATATGCCCAAGAGTATTGTTCAAACGCTTCTTGAACTCTGTAAGGCTTAGTGCTGTGACCACTTCCCTGGAAAACTTGTTCTAGTGTCTAACCACCCTCTGAGTGAAGAACCTTTTTCTCATATCCAACCTAAACCTCCTGACACCTTCAGGCCATTTCCTCGGGTCCTGCCATTGGCCACCACTGATATGCGGAAAGACTCTAAAACGCAAAGTGAGTTATAAAGTAGGTATGTATTTTTGGCCAGATGCATGCGAGATATCTCTGCAAAAGCATGCGCATCTACCTGCTCTCAGCAGTTTTTTTTTATCCTCTACAATGTTACATATACATTAGGTTTTGCGATACATTTATGCATATTCATTTCCTGTCTCCACCTTGTCCCACTTCATATGGTAATTAGCTTATCAGTCTCTTGCACCTGCGTACTTGTCTCTGGTGGTAGTCTTGGGGGTCCTTGGGGGTCCTTGGGGGATGAAGCAAGTAGTCTTCATCAAAGTTGACCTTCTCACACCGTCTTCTTACACATGCTTACTGATCCTTTGGTCACAGTCCAAACCATGAGGTTGGTTTGATCTGGTTCGGGGGTCCAGAGGAGCCTTGTTATCTTGGTAGCCTTGTAACTTTGTCCTGTTTTGATGAACATCATCCTTCCCTTATCACACATCCTTGCATTCTTTCATGTTGTTCTCGCACATATACCCTGTCCCCCATGTATACCGCCTTCCCTTTACAGGCAGTTAGCACAGTAGAATGCAGCAAATATTAAACAATATTTCATCTAAATATCTATTTCTAATGAATACCCCTCTAATTCCTAACCCCATGTCTCACCACAGACAATAAATCAGTGCCTGCCCTTCCTCTTCCCCTCACAAAGAAGTTGCAGACTGCAATGAGGTCCCTCCTCAGTCTCCTCTTATCCAGGATGAACAGACCAAATGACTTCAGCTGCTCTTCATTCGGCTTCCCCTCAAGGCCCTTCATCATCTTCATTGTCCTCCTCTGGATGCTCTCTAATAGCTTAATGTCTTTTTTATGTTGCGGTGCCCAAAACCATGCACAGTATTCAAGGTAATGCTGCACCAGTGCAGAGTAGAGTGGGACAATCATCTCCTTTGACTGGCTGGTATTGCTGGGCCTGATGCACCCTAGGACACGGATGGCCCTCCTGGCTGCCAGGGCACACTGCTGACTCGTTAAACTTTCCATCAGCCAGGACCCCTAGGTCCCTTTCCATGGCACTGCTTTCCAGCATCTCATTCCCCAGTCTGTTTGTACATCCAGGGTTGCCCTTTCCCAGGTGTAGATTCTGGCACTTTCCCTTGTTGAACTTCATAGGGCTGGTGATTGCACAGTCCTTTAATTTGTCGAGGTCTCCTTGCAGGGCCTCCCTGCCTTCAAGGGCATTGAGAGCTCTTCTCAGTTTTGTATTATCTGCAAACTTGCTTAGTATCCCTTTATGCTGGTTTGAAAGTAAACTAGCGGGAGAAATGAACCCCACACAAATACCTTGAGAGAGATTTCAGGTTGGACTTGCAATTTAATAGAAAGATTACAATAAATGCAATGATACAGAAAAAGTGGCTTAAACCCACAAAGTCAGAGTACAACCTGGCACCCTGTTGTCAGGGTGGTGGTTGCAGTCAGATTAAGCAGTGGTTGCAGTCCTGTTGAAGTGATGGTTGCAGTCTTGTTGAAAGCAGTGGTCCTGTGGAAGGTCTGGTCCTCCTGTGGGTCCATTGAGCAATGGTGGTGATATTGGTGTCCCTTGTCCTGCATTATATACAATCAGGTACAGGCAGGAAAGCTCAGTACCTCCCCCAGGATGGAGAGTTTCACAATGGAGTGATGTAATCCTGTGAGTCATAGGATATTTTTGGAGTCCTTGATGGTCATTCCAGCTGCCTATTCTGCTGGTGCCATTCAGTTCATTATAGCCTAGTAGCAGACATGACCCCCTCAGGATGGGTGATGCTGCTGCTTCCCCAGAGGGAGTTATCATGGCTGAGTCATTGGTGTGAAGAAAAAAAACATTACCCTGGCTCCCAGGGTTGCCTCTTTTTCTTTATCTCATTTAACATGAAGCTGTTAACCTGAGGGGTCAGGTGTGCACTGGGAAGCTACTGCAAATGACCCATCATTAACAGTTTGTCAGAAAATTATTTTAGAGGGGAGTAGAATACATAGTTTGGTTACATCCCAGATTAGCACTCACCTTCTGTAACCCAGGACACTCTTCCAGTCCTGCATCCAAGTCATTTATGAAGATGTTGAAGAGCACAAGGATGAGGATGGAACCCTGCAGAACCCCACTAGAGACAGGTCACCAGTGTGATGTCATCCCATTCACTAGAACCTTTTGTGCCTGACCCATGAGCCAGTTGCTCACCCATTGCCTGATGTGTCTATCCAGCTGTGGGCTGGACATTTTGTCCAGAAGGATCTTGTGGGAGACACTATCAAAAGCTGAGCTGAACTTCAAAAAGATTACAGCAAGTGGCTTACCTTGTCATAAAAGGAAATCAGGTTTTACAAGCAAGACTTTCCTCTCATGAAGCCATGCTGGCTGTGACCGACGACTGCATTCTTTCAGGTGTTTTTCAATACCTCCCAGAATAATCTTCTCCATAACTTTACCAGGCACCTAAGTGAGACTAACAGGCCTGTAGTTTCCAGGGTCATCCTTCTTGCCCTTCTTGAAAATCAGAATAACACTTGCCAGCTTCCAGTCAGCTGGGACCTCTCTGGATTCCCAAACTGCTCAAAAATCCTTGAGAGGTTTTTCAATGACATCAGCCAGCTCTTTGAGGATTCTTGGATGAATCCTATCCAACTGCATAGATTTGTAGGGATCCAGTTGGAACAGCAGATTCTGCACAAGTTCAGAGTTGCAGTGATGGTACTCCAGCTCAGGGCACTGAGACACCCTTGGTCCATCATCCATGTCAAAGACAGAGGTAAACAATGCGCTTAACAGCTGTGGCTTGTCTATGTCCCTGTTTGTGAGATGACCATCCTCATCCTGTAATGTCCTGGGGTGATGTTATGATACTGTATCCCCTATCATCTGCTTTATGCCCAGACATGGGTCCTGTAATTTTAAGCTCGAAGAGGGGGGGGGTCTGGGGGAATTCCTTGGCTCAAAGTTTGTGTACAGTCCTCACAAACTCCCCCAGGTTTGTGCAGCTGTGTTTTCTAGCTCGGACAGAGGGAGTACATCTTTGCTTTTAGCTTCTTAATTGTTAGCTGAGGCAACAAGTTTTTCCTGGGACTGTGGCTTCTTCTTCTGGAGCTGTTCAGTTTTGCTCTGGTCCAAAACACCAGAACATTGCCGGGAGCTCCATGCAGCAGCCCAGAGGGGAGGCTTCAGGGACGCTTCATCCCAGCTCCAGACCTCGGGAGAAGCCAAGCAAGACTCTAAAAATCCACCATCTCTCTCCACAATGAGGTTTATTATCTAACATTATTCATTTTCTTTTCCATGCCTGCGTGCACTCTGCTTGTTAAATAAACAGGGTTTTTTCACTCTCCTCCAAGAAATTCCTTTTGAACCTGTGGGGGAGGGGCTGCTGAAACCTACCTTTCTTTAGAGGACATGTTCATTTCAGGATGTTTCCTCCTAATTTGTCTCAAAACTGGGACAAAAAATTTGGTGACTAACGTAGGGCTGGAGAAAGTAAAAAAAAACCAGTAATAATTACATTTTGGTTTTAATCACTCTGTATTTGAGTAAAGCAGTCAGTAGTCACCATGTGGTTTGATGTAATAATGTCTCTCTGGTCCCTAGGCCTGTTTGCCTATCCACAAATAGTGCCAATTTTGTCCCCGGCATGTAACTTTTACAGAGCAGGGGTACAAATCAGGCTTGCTATATTGCTGTGCTTAGTGATAATGATTTATAGAAGGCCAACAGAGGTACTGGGATATCGATGCTGGGGAATAACATGCTGTGGCTACATGATTCAGAAGGCTGAACAAGTGCTTTATTAAGCTATACTATATTATATTACACTACATACTATACTCCAGAAGAAACCTGTGACCCTTTCTGACAGTCACGACACAGCTTTGACCTAATTGGTCAATCAGTCAAAACAACCACCACCAGTGTCCAATTAAGAAATCCCTTCTTCAGTAAACAATCTCCATAACACATTCCACATGTGCCAAACAACAGGTGCAGCAAGTGAAGATAAGAATTGTTTTCTTCTTTGTGTGAGCTTTCTCACAGACTTTCCCCAGGAGAAATCCTTGGAAGGTTGTGCCTGCTGCTCTCTGTGAGGAGAGCTGTGGCCACACTGGGAGCTGTTTAAAATGTGTATGGTTTGTTGTTCCTCCATCCTAGTCTCGGTGGCCTGCTTTGGGGGTTTATTAGTAACTACACCCAGCATGTTAGAGGAGAAGCAGGAGATGAGGTTTCCCAGCCTTTCATCTCCTTCTTCCCCTTTAAATCTGGTATGTCACCTTTTGAGAATGTTCAGTTTCCCCTGGATGTTAAAGACCACCTTCCTGGTGTTTTATCTGCTAGGGTTACTTTATACTGTCTGCAGTTTCTGTAGAATCATGGCTGAGATTTCCAGAGGGGCTGAGCATACACCTGCCCTAGGTGTGGAAAATCCTGAGTGGTGTGGGGAATGGGAGGATATGGGCCAAATCCTGAAGGAATTCTCTGCCCCTATAGCTTGGAATTTCCCCCCTGAATAAATTCAGAACCCAGCTGAGGTGGGAAACTATCTGAAAGAGAAGTGCAATGACAACTCTAATGAGAAGAAGCTCATTGCAATATGCTGAGCCCTGGCATATGCTTATTACACTCTGCTAGATACTGTAGGGTGGCAGATAAAGACAGAGGGGCAGGAAGATAAATTGGCAGACACCCCAGTCAGGCTGCAGCTAAACCAGACAGGGAGCTTAAGCCAATGGCAGTTACTCCTATCCAGAGAAGAAAACCCAAAACCAATCACCCAGTGGATGATGATGATGATGATGACAGGGCAGGACCCTCACAGCCATCAGCAGACTCAAAACCAGAAATCATTATTGGGTCTCTGTCCATATAAAGGACCTTTGTGGCCTAAGAAATTATTGCACCCAATGATCTGATGAATCTATATTAAGTTGATTGGTCGGCATCTGGGATGCTGCAGGCGATAATACAATTCTGGACGGTACTGAAGCAAGGCATTTGGGATCCCTGTCATGTGATTTGGATATTGACCAAGGGATGGCAAGGGGGCCTGAATCTCTGTCTCTAGACATGGCTCTTGAGAAGTGTAAAGGAAAGATACCTGTGCCCAGAAGATATCCATATGCAGCAAACCCCATGGAGACCATAGAACAAGGGATTCAACACTTGAGAGAACTGGCCATGGTAGAGATTGTTTTCTCAGCTGACCAAACAATTAACAGTCCAGACATGGTAAAATGTGCACCAGTGATGTAGGAAAAATTCGTATGACTTGGGCCACAACAATACGCTTCTGCTTTAGCAATGATTAAGTGGAATGAGGGGGGTGAGACTGTGCTTGCTATCGTGAAGAAGCTCCAAGCATATGCAGATATTGTGTATGGCCCAACACATGCCAGAATCTCAGTAGTAGTAACAAGTCTGTCAGAGCGCATGCAGAAAATAGAAGATAGGATGAAGAAGAATCACCAGAAACTCAAGAAAGAGATTGAAGAGAACCTCTGTATCTCATCAGTACAGACCAGAGGATGTGCCCCAGCTAGAAAGAGAGGGTACACCCCTGTCCTGGGGTGACTTTATGATACTGTATCCCCTATTGTCTGCTTTATGCCCATATATGGGTCCTGTACCTTTAAGTTAGGTCCAGGAGAGGGCAGAGGAAGTGGTGGAATTCTTTTTGGCAGCCTGTGTTTAAAACACAGGTAACTCCTTCGGTTTTTCCCCAGCTCTTGGCTCTTTTTTCAGGAGATAGACAGAGAGTTAAAATTCTTGCTTTTAGCTAGCTTTTTGTTTGTTAGCTGAGGCAAGACGTTTTTCCCAGGACTGTGGCTTTTTCTTCTTCTGGAACTGTTCAGCTTGTCTTTGGTCCAAAACGCCAGAACATCTTCAGGGGGCCCCCCTACACCACAGCCCAGAGGGCAGCTCCGGATCCCGGAGGGAGCTGAGCCACACCTACAGAAAGGACTCTGAATCTACTGTTTTTTCTCCACAATGTGAATGTTTATTATCTAACATTATTAATTCTTTTTTTCCTTTGCCTGTGTGCACCCTGCTTGTTAAATAAACAGGTTTTTTTCACTTTCCTCTGAGGGGGGGGGGGGGGGGGGGATTGCCAAAACCTGCTGTATATTAGAGGACACATTCATTTCAGGACATTTCCTCCTAAATTTGTCCAAAACTGGGACAATTCCATGAGCTGAGCTGTGGTTCTTCCTGTGTGTTTGTGGGGAACACATAAAGAGGTGGGATGGAAAACCCACTGCTGCCCTGGCAGCACAGGTGCACGAATTGAAGGAGGGCAAGACTCAGAGAGGAAGTTCCACCAGAAAATAAGTAGCTCCAGTTGCCCATAGCCAAACTGCCAGACATAATGGAAGTGAAGATGACATGTACAATTCCCTTGAAGGAACCTCTAGAATGTATGCCCAGGGAGGGAAGGATAACCAGGACTAGAGGGGCCCTGCCTCTAGCTAGGTAGAGGCCAGGGAAAACCACATCTTTTGGGCTGTGTGGATTTGTTGGTCTGGTACCAGAACATTGCTGGGAGCTCCATGCTGCGGCCCAGAGGGGTGGCTTCAGGGACACTTCATCCCAGCTCCAGACCTCGGGAGAAGCCAAGCAGGACTCTAAAAATCCACCATCTCTCTCCACAATGAGAAGGTGTCAAGCCTCGTGTCTCCACAACACGCAGAGAGTCATCAACAAAGGTTTATTATCTAACATTATTCATTTTCTTTTCCATGCATGCGTGCACTCTGCTTGTTAAATAAACAGGGTTTTTTCACTCTCCTCCAAGAAATTTCTTTTTGAACCTGTGGGGGAGGGGCTGCTGAAACCTACCTTTCTTTAGAGGACATGTTCATTTCAGGATGTTTCCTCCTAATTTGTCTCAAAATGGAGATGTTATTTTTACACTGCCTATTGCCATTAATATATTTGAAAAAACCCTTTTTATTGTTTCCCACAGTTCCGGCAAGATTCATCTCCAGTTGGAAAATCACAGTATAATCCTTCTACAATAATTTACATGGAGACCATAGATGCAAAAGCGTAAGGATGAAAAGGATAAGGGTGCAGAAGGGGTAAAGGAGGCCTCTTGTTGAGTCACGAGTTTTAGAGTGGACCCCTTTGCCAAACTTAGCCTCAGACTTGATCAATGGTTTAGGTCTAAAGAATGTAGCAGCAATTATTCAGTTGTCTAATTTAAAATTTACTAATTGATTCAATAGGATTTACTATAAGCACAACAGTAACTTAATTATGAATCTAAGATGACAATGTCAGGAAAATCCACAAACGTCCAGATGTTCATAAAGGAAACAGAGGAGTCCTTCAACTTTATTCAAATAAAGGGAGAGTCCACTGGAGCACACACCCACGGGCTTTTCTCTCTCGGGTTTTGGAGGAGTCTCTTCCTTCTTTTGTTGTTCAGCAAATGCCTTATAGCATTCTGAGTTCGTGGAACAGCTTCTCTAATCCCCATAACAATCAATGTTCTATTATCTTCCATGTTTTGCCTTCCCCCGGGGTTATTGTGATCCCAGTTAGGTCTTTGCAAGGGCATTTTCTGATCCCCAGGGAGTTTGTGTGCAAGTTCCCTCTCCCATATCTGCATACCTGCTACTCAGATCATTTTTCTTTCTTCTGGTGTAAACAAAAGGTTTATTACAGATTGCATTTTGTCGCAGATATAAACACTGGGTCCCAAAAATTGGTCTACTTGTTCTGCTAATCCGATAGCATCTTCTAGTAGACCTTTTAATTCCCTTTTAAATGTTCTTACTTCGGAGGAATTAAGTGGGGCAGTTACAAACCCAGTTCCCCCGTGTGCCCCTCTCAATGATACTTCTCGGAGGGGGTATAGTGCCACTGCTTGGTTTTCATTTTTCAATTCATCTTGTTGGACCACTCTTCCCCTGGTATTCTGACTAGGTCCGTAAGGGTGTGGAGGGGGTACATTAGGTGCTGGCAGATAATCTAAGGGGTCCCAGTTTTTAGTTTCTTTTAATTCAAACATTCCCCTCCCCCAGAGAATCCTCCCCCTTCCAACAGGTGACTCTTCCTGTCGAACTGGTTCTTTAGCATTCACATGAATATTCAAAGCTTGGCACATCCACCCCTCAAAAGAACCATGATTCAGTCAGAATAAATTATCTGAATTTATCTCCTCTTTAGTCCATTCTATCATACAATAATGTATAATTTTAATTTTATTTTTATTCTTTGTGTCAGGGTTATGTTTCCACTGTGCCAATTTTATCCCTAGGGGGCTATTGGGAGGCATATCTATTGATGTTTTCCTACTCCCCTTTCCCCTGGGGGTTTTCTCTTTGCTTGCTTTGTGTCACATTTTCTCAGCTTATCCTGGCACCATTCGCACACTTTTTTTTTCTTCTTTCTTAACTTCCAAGCAAATCTGACTCTACAACTTTCACACGTATTTTCCCAGTCTTTCTTGGGTACTGTTCAGGCTTGGGGAACTAAATGCTGTTTTCCCACACACTATTTCGTACAGAAACTACAAGATTTAATGCCTGATTCCTGGCTCTCAATTCCACTCTTTCACACTCTCAGCACCAGGCACTCTTTTGTGTGGATGTTCAATAACATCTTTTATGACAGATGTTACATTCACACCATACCTGTCGCTGTTGATTAAGAAATGACACAGACTCATCAGAAGGCTGATTGGTATAACACGCCGTATATTTGGAACTGCTCCTTTTTATAAGCTGTTCCGATCCAGGTAGATTTGATTGGTCATTTAGTTAATACATTTCACCTGATTGGCTAATTAACAAGACACCCTTCTTATAAACAATATTTGAGAAAAACAAGAAAACAGAGAGTAGGAAAACAACACCTGTAGGTTGTTTATAATAATAAGCTATCATTGTTTATGTTCAACTCCCTAAAGTCTCTCAGGCTGATTCTGGGAAAACTTATCTAGTTTTCTCGCTCTCTGACCAGGCTGTCACATCCACAGATCCCCTTTTTGTTTAAAGGAGGAGGTGGTGTTTGTAATCCTCTGTGGGGCCCCTTGCAGAAAGGAGAACAAACAGAGCTCCAGAGATTCCTCTAGCAGTTGCTAGTTATCAATCAGAACCTCAATTGGATGCCAATTTGAAATGGTCAGAGATCAAATCTTGTGATTCCCTCTTGCAAAAAGTACACTATTACTCTTAAAATCAATTACATATTCTTATACAATATCAATACTAAGTCTAATATAGTAACAATTTATCATTAGTTTGTTCAAAGAACTGACAGTCTTGTCAACAGTCCTTTTCCAGGAACAAGGAAAGGATAGAATGTTCATTCCCCACTCATGGAGGGGCCATCTAATTGATGGTCGTCATGTTGATCATCCTTCGGAGGTTGCCTGTTGGCCACATTCTAGTTTTAGTGTCGCAAATCAGGGCAGACACACCTTGCAGGTACCCATCGTACTTCAGTATCTGTGGAAACACATGCATACCTGTGGCCCCAAGTGATAAGGTCGTATGGGCCCTCCCACTTATTAGTGGCTAGGTCCCGTATCCAGACTTTCACTCAAGGCAGGCACATCTCACCTGAAGAGTGCAATGGGAGAAAATTATTTAGAATTACAGGATTCTCTGAATTATGTGGCACTGTAAGATGAATGATTGTATATAGAGCTTTTTCCAATAGACTGTGTGGGGTTTCTTCAGGTATTCCCCCTTTTTGTTTCTCCAGAACACGCTTTAAGGTACCATGAGCGTGTTCAACCATGGCCTGGCTTGTTGGAGAGTGCGGGATACCAAGTTTGTGTGACACTCTCCATAAGCACAAAAACTGACTCGTCTTCTGTGAGACATAGGCGGGGCCATTATCAGTTTTCACAGAAGAAGGTATTCCCAAGACTGCAAAAGCCATCCTCCAATGGGCAATCATGTCATGACCCTTTTCTCCAGTATGAGCAGATGCTCCCATGGCAGAGGAGAAAGTGTCAATACACATGTGCACATACTTAAGTATGCTAAATTCAGTGATGTGAGTAACATCTGTTTGCCAAAGCTGCAAGGCCTTTAGGCCTCTGGGGTTCACCCCCGCTGGTAAAGGTGCAGCAAGTCCATGACAGCGCAAGAACTGACAATGTCATGATCCTCAGTTGGCATCAAGTGAAACTGTTTCTGCAGGGTATGTGCACTTTGATGGAAAAAAACATGCAAACCTTTGGCTTGCGCAATCTTGTCAGGCTGAGGCCCTGCCCACGCAGGGTTAGCCAACCTGTCAGCCCTGGCATTACCTTCTGATATGAAACCTGGCAACTTGGTGTGACTCTGAATGTGCAAAATGTAATACAAATTAACTCAGGCCTGAATTGCACTCCACAAGGTTCTCAATAACTGAAACAAAACTGCGTTATTGACTTCCTTCAGAAGTGAACAATCCAAATGTAGCCATGATATTTTATGAAAAATGCAGAATCAGTGACCAAGTTCAGAGGCACCTGAGAAAATTTCTGGAATGCCATGGCAATGGCCTTTAACTCAACCAGTTGGCCTGAGCCTGACTCATGGCCCTCCAACATTTGCCATCCAGATTCATCCTTCCAAGAAACAATGGCTTTCCCTGTTTTTCCAGAACTATCAGTGAAGATGGTGGGTCCTTGCACTGGCACTTGGCTACTTTTTGGCCTCAATGACAGATTGGTTGTCTTTGCCAACTGCAATAACTTGTGACTAGGCATATGATAGGCAATATGCCCTGAAAAGTTTTGCAGCACACTTTGCAAAGGAGTGCTGTTAGCAAAGCTCCATTCAAAGTCTTCCCGAAAGCAGCGAGGGGTCTTGGGGCACATGGTCACCCGACAAGGGGACAAAGTCCAGAGATTACTCAGGGACGATGACGCCGCCTGTCGGTGCCAGCATTCTGCCACCAGGGCACACCCCCGCCAGGGGGCTGACCGCTGGCATTCATCGCTATCGCTGTCGCTGTCTCTATCCAGGGATGGGGAGGACAGCCTGCGGGCAGCAGGTATTGGTGGGTTGGCCAGAGGCTCCGAAGTTGAGGGACCAACTGTGGACAGCAAAGCCGAGATGCTGCTTACAAGCCCTGATGTGGGGGGGACAGGCCGCCAGCTGTGTCATGGCCGGGGGCCCAGCCGCGAGTGCCACAGCTGGCAGCACGGCGGTGGGCGGCATGGCCATGGGCTGCGGCACTGCTGCTGCCACCGCAGGGGCTACATGCCTGGCCACTACCAATGCAGGCGCCACCAGCACAGGCTACAATGGCAAAGCTGCAAAAGACATTAAGTCAACCGAGTCAGCCTCCGTGCAGGGAGTAGGAGGAGGCAGTTGTTCCGCAACTAAAGGTGGGGGGTGAAAAGGAACACAGCTCCTGTTGTGTGATTTACTGATTGGAGAGACGCTGCTGGTGTAGCAGTCACTGTTGCTGTAGTCTGCACAGGCGCCATGGAAAAGGGAGGGGAAGCTCACAGGGGGTGTGACTTTGGCTGGAACAAATGCTTGTCAGCAGGCACTGACAATGGGTGTGGCCAGTAGATCTGCGCAGGTTCCTTGGCTGATGACAAGGGAGCTGATGAAGTGACCATTACGGCTGTGAAGACCACCGATGACGGAGGTGGTTCTGCCCTCACTCATGGTGCAGGGGGGAAATCTGAGTCAGGAGCAGGAGCTCCTGCTGGCAGTGAAAGCGTTGGTCTCAGGCTTGCTGGATAGGGAAGGCGGGGCCGGCAGGTGGGGCCAAACACCTTGTGGGACAGCGCAAGGCCATCCCGCTGGGTGGGGCGAGGCTGGCTGAAACACAGACATGTCCGCCGCTTCCCGCGACACGGAGGTGGGCATCACCAGTGGCTGGATCAGGGCCAGCTGTCACAGCAGCTCGGCAGCCACTCTTTGCGGGGCAGGGGAAAACCGATCTGCTGGCCGTGACGGCGACAGTTCCAGCACCGCCAGCGCCAGTGGAGGGGCTGAAAGCAGCACAAACAGGGAGGGGCCATCCCCCAGGTGCGGTCGGGACACGGCTATCGTGCTCAGCGGTGCCAGTTTTGCAGGAGGAGGATACGTTGTCTCACAGAATCATAGGGATGAGGATATTTCGGCAGAACATAGTCTCTAGGCGAGAGGTAGGTTCCGCGGGGGGTCCCCACGTTCCTTGCTGGCAGCCGCCTGGCCCACCAATCCTCCCCTCAGGGTGCCAGCACCCCCAGAGGCAACATCTTTGCCCTCTGAGGTCCGCATTTCTGATTTGCTTCCCCTCTGGGTGTGGCCTCGGAAGACACGGGACAGGAGTCCCCATACAGGTATAAGTTGAGGCATGGTGGAATCCCCATTAGCAACTTCTTCCAAGAGCCAGTAGCCCAATGCCTCCCAAAATTGCGGACTAAAAGCGGTATCTATATCTACCGGCAAGTCATGAGATTTGGCCCAGGCAAGTAGAGTGCAGAGTGAATCATCTGACACAGAGACTCCAATAAAGGAAATCATGTCCTTCCACACAGAAATGATCACGCGTTCTTCCCTAGAGAGATGACTCCCCATCGTGAAAACACTGACCCCCAACCTCCAGAAAGAGATACTGACTGTCCACTCTGCTGGGGAATTCGTTCCTGCCTGAGCTTTTAAGCTATCAGAGCAAAACTGCGTTCCCAGTCCTTTCCAGGAGGAGGCGGGGAAAGGTCGTTACCTCTCTGGAGGAACAGAGGGTGTCCAGATGCATGCGGACTGCGTGGGCGCCACGGGGTTCTGGCAGAGTTCCGGCAGAGGTCCAAGGCATCCCTTCATCCGTCCTGTGATCCACGAAGGGCTGACCAATGCAACTCACGTTGCGGTCACCAGATGTTGCTGTAGAGTAAGAAATGACACAGACTCATCAGAAGGCTGATTGGCATAATGCACCATATATTTGGAACTGCTCCTTTTTATAAGCTGTTCCGATCCAGGTAGATTTGATGGGTCATTTAGTTAATACATTTCACCTGATTGGCTAATTAACAAGACACCCTTCTTATAAACAATATTTGAGAAAAACAAGAAAGCAGAGAGTAGGAAAACAACACCTGTAGGTTGTTTATAATAATAAGCTATCATTGTTTATGTTCAACTCCCTAAAGTCTCTGAGGCCGATTTTGGGAAAGCTTATCTAGTTTCCTTGCTCTCTGACCAGGCTGTCACATCCACACATACCCAAGGTTCACATGCGAGTCCACAACTTAAATACAAAATTACACTCATACAGACAACACAAAATCTTTATTTAAAAAGTTTATTCACATAGACGACAAACACTTCACTTTTCTCTGGCCACCTTGGTCACCCAGTTTGCAGTATGTCTCATTCACTCAGCATTTACACTCATCAGTCACACAAGACACAGGATGTACACATATACTTCACACACATTCACACAATACTAAGGTACCTCTGTTGTTTAATTAGTTGTTAATATTTCTTTACAGGTGCTTAGTTGTTACACAATAACCCACCCTCAGTAAAATAATCCTAAACCCTTCTAATATCCCCAAGCTTAAAATCTTTCACTTACCCACACACTTATAAAACCCCAGCTCTATAATAGCGCTTAAAACGGATTTCAAACCCTTACTGAAGTGTCACTGCTTATCTTTGCTTCCCGCCCTTGTAGCCAAAAGATACATCAATTGTTGTCTTACTTTCCTTTTACCCTGTTATCAAGCAGGCCTAATCAGTTTCTCAGATCTCTCAGGCAGTGTTATCTGCTCAGCAGCTTTGCACCCCTAAACCAGCCCAACCATCCATGCCTATGGGTATATTGGGGTCTTGGGTTTTCAGCATTCTGCCTTCTGCATACCCTGTACCCAATATAGCCAAGGCTCCTGTAGGCAATCAGGTGTGGGGCGAGAGCAGTAACACCTGGAACTAGGATTCCTGCAGTCGGCTATTCCTCTCTTCCTTGTTTTCTTAATTCCCCTTTTTAACCCCAAAGTAGCTAAACCTCAACAATTAAGGGACTCGCTCAGTCTCTACTATCTGCTTTGTCCTTTCACCAGCCGGTCCCCCCACGGGGAGACAAAAGCGTGGTTAGAAGGACTCTACCATGGCTTCGCAGATCCGGAGTGTCCAGTCTATGTCTCATACACACACACTCTCCCAGATTCCGCACCATCCCTTCCGCTCAATACTCATCCATCTAGGTTTTTGTGCACAATTTATGGGCTGGCAGTTGCTGCAGTTTCTTAGGGAATCTTTACTTCCCCTTTTCTTTTTGTCCCTTTTATCCACCGAGTGTCCAACCTGCAGTCACCAGTAACAGCAGGAGAAGCCCAGTCTCAGCCACTAAACTCAGTGGGGTGCCTGTTGCTCGGGATCTCCCAGAGTTATGGACATGAGGTGCTAAATCTCGGTGGAACCTCAAAATTGTGAGAAACAAGGCTCACTCTTTAAAATTTTTAAAAGTTTAATAAGGGGTAAAAGGGACAGTAAATAGCGCTGGGTGCCTGGCAAATTGCCAGTGGCACATCAGTTAGTTATAGCAACTTTCCTTATATACTTTTTCATTGCACTGATCAAATGCATATTCATGAAGATTATACATATTCAACCATTCCTTTGAGTATTTTCACATGTTCTCGGAGTTCTTTAACTTTGTTCGACCCCTGACCTGTCGTGCAATAGTGTAGATTTGATTTTTGAGACTCGTGTATGTCATTTCCTCACAATGACAAATGGGGAATTATTGATAGCCTCAGGGTCAGTGGTAGAAGTCCTTTTCACATCCTTTCTTTTGCTGTTATCTGTGTGGTTCCTTCAATGTTATATAAACATACAGACAGTTTCAGCTATTTCTCCAAACTTGTCTAAGTTATTCTCACTATTATTAGTTAGTTACAAAAATAAAAGCATCCTGCAAAACTTAACAGTCCACAGTCTCTATTTTAATATTTTGTGAAAGCCTAAGCTACAATATATATTTATCACACTAATACATATATAAGCTACACATGGCCAGGGCATTGGCCTCAAAAGCTGACAAATCAAAAAACTATATAAAAAACTCTCAGGTTCCCTATGGTTGGGATGACCCCGAGCCAGCCCGATGGTCGAAGAAAAGAGTCGGAGTTCTTCGTTTGTGGTTCTCAAGGTAGTTTATTGTTGCTTATCTAAGATGTTTTTTCTCCGGCCCGTCACAGGCCTGTCTGGCAGGTCAGTCTGAGGCACACTACACGCCTCCTGGGCTGGTGCTATCTTTTATACTAAAAACTACGTATACTATGTTTACAATTATTTTCCAATACCTATCACCTATGTTAGACAGTGACTTTCTACTCAAAACTAATCTGTGAGTGCCAACATCATCCTGAACATGGATGCCAGGGAGAAGAAAGAAGAAGGACAGGGCACGCCCAAATCCCTCCATCTTGGACCCCCTGACCCCCATGTACAGAATCCCAAACCCCCCTGTACAAGGTTCTAAACCCCCCTGTACATGGTTCCAAAATTTTTCCTTCACCTTGTGCTTACCACTACTATGCTACTTAGACTCTTGTGACTGGTGACTCTTCATACAAGGTTGGTAATTTCTCCCAGAGGCTAAGATCGAATCCCCAAGTGTTTTTGGCCTTGTGCCAGGGCTCGTCAGCCCCCTGCCAGGGGCTCAAGCCATCCAGGTCACCCAGAGGGGTGTCCTGGGTTCCGACAAAAAACAGTTTAAAAGTGACTACAAACTGTACTACATCAAAATTGTTGTAATTAATAATAATTTGCAATAGCTAATACATAATAGCAAAAGCCAACGACTACATAGTTATTTATAACACTCCATATGCAGTTTTCCATATTTCCCTGGGACTGCCCACACCTCTGGGTTCACTCCAGCATTCACAACAGTGTAGGCCTCCCCATTACTCCCCACAACACCAACTCACATTCCCAACTCCAGCCAGCAAATCCCCTCCCAGCAAACCACAATCACAACTAGGAATAATCAGAAACTCATGCTTTTTAAACTCATCTCACACATTCAGCAAACTCTCACGGGCATCCCCGTATACACACACACTCACCAATCATCTTTTCCAATTATGAAAAGAACATTTGAACAATTGTTCCCCCTTTGGCATAGATAGAGAAGTTTCCGTGTCTACTAGGAAACACACTTCTCAGCTGAGCCCTCAGTACCACAGCAGATTCCTTCCCAAGTGTTCTTTCGGTCGGCTCTTCCCTGCCAAGGAGGGAATGCGTCTTCCACGTCCTTGTGGCCAATCCTGTCCCTTCTATCCTGGAGAATTCCCTTGGGCCCTGCAGTTCATCCCTCTGGGGCTATAAAAACTCTGCCATCACCTTTGCCTTCGCTTTCACCTTTTCCTCACCCCTTCCTACATACACTTTCTAACCAGTTCATCCAGGGACTTATTCTGCCCTTTCTTTATCCCCCCTGTGGGTGCTCATTCTCCCACAGCTCAAAATTGCTCATTTCTCCAGTGACCTAAACAAAATCCCTTAATGTATCAAGCCAGGCTTGGGTGGTACTTTGTCTCTTATACCGTATACCAAAGCCGGTCACTGTACCGTACACTGCACATCAAAGCCATTCCCCATCCAGTTGCAATGTCCAGACACCCCTGCAGCACACCCGTATGGGTCCCCGGGCGACTCTCACAACACCACAAGCTCTGTAAAGCACCAGATCCCAATGGGCAGGCACAGCTGATGGTGCCACAGGAATGGGCAGGTGGCCAGGGTGCCCTGCAGCCTCATGGGGCTCCTGCCAATGAGGGTGGCAGCATTGGGCACCTCCCAGAGCTGATCTCTGGCTGTCCCACAGCCTTGGCTAGGTCCTGCACCTCCCCCACAGGTCCCCAGCCTGTGCTGCCAATCGCACCTGGCCTTGGACAGAAACCCCCTTAAGTCCTGAATAGCAAGGGGACAAACCCAAATACTCCACCCTGGCTCCATAATGACCGGGGAAGGGGTGGGGGTGTAGGAACAATAGTCCCCTGCTTTCCCTCTCCTGGAAGCTGGGAATACAAAAGACTTGCAGCTGGCCCTGTATTAGATTGCAGATTTTGAAGATAAGGCAGAGAACTTCCCAGTCTTTCCTTATCACATAGCCTCCCCCTGCTATGTGCCTTAACCATTTTTCTCCACACTCCCCATCGACCACACCTTTCCCAAACCAACACCATATTGCCCCTTCTGGGCATCAGCTGCCGAGACCTTTCTTGGTTCCTCTTATTGCCCCCTCTGGGTGTTCATGTCCTTTTAACTACCTCTGGGAGAATGTGGAAACCATCTCAACATTCTCCCAAAGGACCCTTCAGAGGTATTTTTGGATCGTCATCCCTATAGTCATGACCCTTTTTTTTGACTTTCCTTTATTGCCCACCCTAGGCATCCTACCATGTTTTACTCCCCGAAGTTGTACTTGCCAGTGTGATTCGCCGAGACCCATCTTGACTTTCCCTTACTGCCCCCTCTGGGCATCCATGTCCAGCGGTCCTTTCCTATGGACTCTTCATGGACCCCCCCCAGTCCGCCTCTCCCTGCAGACCTCTCCATGGATCCCCCCCTGGTCCGCCTCTCGTCTTGTAGCAGGCACAGGGCCTGCAATGCCCCCATGGTGGTCAACAGTCTAAGATAGGAAATGCCTAGTCATGATGACTGGACCTTAGAAGCCCCTGTCTTCCGCCTTCGGACCCTTGCTTATCTCTCTGTAAGACTATAGGTCACGTTCCTTTTGACCCTTACTATTGGACAATTCCTAAAACCCCTGTAACCTATATAAAGAGCTACATTTGCCCAGCTTGGCAGAAGAGCTGTCCCTGAGAACCTTCATAGAAGACCCCAATAAAGACTTCCCTGCAGAACCTCATACAGCGCTTCTCCTCTCTCTCCCTGCATCTGCCCATGGCACTTAGCAAGCTAAAGAGCTGAAATCACTCAGTGAGCTGCTAATCACTAAAAGAGCTAATCACTTAACAGCTGAGCTTGCTAAGGTTGCCTGAGGCTGGGGAGCTGCCTGGGAACTCGGACAGGCTGTGATGAACAGGACTGCACTATCTGGACCTGTTGCAGCCCGCTGGGGATACCCCAAAACCCGGTGGAGGCCACATTATTGTCTGTCTCCTAGACAGTATCTGGTACCCAATCAATCGCTTGGTGTCAGCCAGTGCCGAAGGGAGCTGGTCACCAAAACTGGGTGAGGCGCGCCTCCAGCTCCTCTTGCTGCATGCCTCTGGTCAATGCTTTGTGGGGTGCTCCCAGGACGAAGAATGGAATGGAATGGAATGGAATAACAAAGGCTTGTGACTCTCCGAGAGTCCGAGCCAACTGACTGTGAATGGCCATTAATTAGAAACAACCAACATCCACCAATCACAGATGCACCTGTTGCATTCCACAGCAGCAGATAGTTAATTGTTTCCACTTCTTTCCTGAGGCCTTCAGCTCCTCAGGAGAAAAATCCTAGCAAAGGATTTTTCATAAAATATCATGGCTATACATGCCAGACCCAGACAGTTGAAGGATCCCGGACCAAGCCCCCAATTGTCAGGAAAATCCACAAAAACCAGAGATTTATGTCCAAAAAGGAGACAGACAAGTCCTGCAACTTTATTCAAATAAAGGGAGAGAGTCCACCAGGGCACATGCCTGTGGGGTTTTCTCTTTTGAGGTTTCGGAGTGCACAGACTCCTTTTAACCTGAGCTCCTCACTGCATGTTGCCCTCTTCCTTTCCCCGTTGGCTGAAGTGCTAGGAAGGTACAGCCTTCCTGAACCGCCTACCCCCATATCCCCCCTTGAACCTACTGTTTTACCCCAAAGTTCAGAAGTTCAGGCTTGTGCAGACCCTTGACTATCTCAGGAGCCAAGCTGTCTGGGCTCTGCAACAAACCTGCTGCTTGAAGTTAGTAGAGACATTAAGACCCATTTCAAAGACGTTAACACCCATACCTTCACCCATCAAATTATTTGTAAAGGCATTAGCACACATCTTTCCTCTCAATAATATTCATAGTACATTTGCTATAGGGTATTTAAATCAGTGCACACATGCATGCAGAGATACAAAGTAGTATGTACAAAGGTATACCTGAGAAAAATTTCCCTTGAGTTCAGTGAGATACTCATGTTGGATGTCTCTGCATCTCTAAATGGATGAAAGGTTGAGCCTCGAGAAGTGGGGGTATCAGCCCAGACCCCAATGCCATATTTTGGCAGCAGTCCTCTAAATACTGCTAACTTGGGAGTTCACAAGCTCTGAGAGGTGTCCCACTCAGAGGGAGATGCTGGCACAGCCTGCTGTGGCCCAAGAGGCTTCAAAAGGTCTCACTTCAGGTCATGAAATGATCTTATTGACATCACAGAGAAGTTGTTGGAAAATAATTAAATGTAGAAAAT
>JAGGNK010009504.1:35988-48351 GCA_017590115.1 Montifringilla adamsi | reverse complement strand
CCCAAAAAACCCCCCCAAAACCCCCCAAAAACTCCCCAAAAGCTGCCCCAAATCCCTCCCAAACCCCTCAAAATCCCCCAAAATCGTCCTGAAATTCCCAAAATTCCCCCAAAATCTTCCCAAAATTGCAAATTCTTCCCAAAATCCTCCCAAAATCTCCCCTGAAATGTCTCAAAATTGACCCGAATCGCCCCAAAACCTCTCCAACTGATCCCAAATCTTCCCAAAATCCCCCAAAATTCCAGGGGTCCCGGGCCGCACCGTGGGCCGCAGGACGCCGTCGTGGTGGGAGTGGATCAGGGTCTCGTCCAGGTCCAGCACCAGGATCTTCCTCTTCACCTGGTCTGGGGCAAAATCCCCCAAATTTGGGCAAAATTGGGGAATTTCGGGCAAAATTTGGGGCTTTGGGGGCAGAATTTGGGGCTTTGGGGGGGAAAATTTGGGGATTTGAGGACAGAATTTGGGGGTTTGGGGGGAAAATTTGGGGATTTGGGGGGAAAATTTGGGGATTTGATAACAGAATTTGGGGGTTTGGGGATAAAATTTGGGGATTTGGGGTAAAAATTTGGGGATTTAGAAGCAAAATTTGTGTGTTTGGGAGAAAATTTGGGGATTTGGGGGGAAAATTTGAGGGTTTGAACTGGTTTTCTCCCAATTTTGGGATTTCCCACCCCGATTTTGGAATTCTCTCACAAAATTTGAGGTAGCCACCCCAAATTTTGGGATTTTTTTCTGGAATTTTGGGGGTTTTCCCCCAAATTTTGGATTTCCCATGCCAAATTTTGGGATTCTCTCACAATTTTTTGGGTTCTCTCCCCAAATTTTGCATTTCCCACCCAAATTTTGGGGTTTTCTCTCCAGTTTTGGGAATTCCCACCCCGATTTTGGGATTCTCTCTGGAATTTTCCCGTTAATCCCGGTTCCGTCTCCGTTAACCCCGCTCCGTTCCCGGTTCCATTCCCGTTAACCCCTCTCCTTCCCCGCTCCATTCCCGTTAATCCCGGTTCCGTCTCCGTTAACCCCGCTCCGTTCCCGGTTCCATTCCCGTTAACCCCTCTCCTTCCCCGCTCCGTTCCCGTTAATCCCGGTTCCGTCTCCGTTAACCCCTCTCCGTCCCCGCTCCGTCCCCGTTAATCCCGCTCCGTTCCCGGTTCCATTCCCGTTAACCCCGCTCCGTCCCCGTTAACCCCTCTCCGTCCCCGCTCCATTCCCGTTAACCCCTCTCCGTCCCCGGTTCCGTCCCCGTTAATCCCGCTCCGTTCCCGGTTCCATTCCCGTTAACCCCGCTCCGTCCCCGTTATCCCCGTTCCCTCCCCGTTCCCCCCGGTTCCCCTCCCGGTACTCACGGTGCGGACCTGCCTCCTCAGCAGGTAGAGCACGAAGCTCCAGAGTTTGGCGGCGAAGGCCACGAAGGAGCGGAGGCCGAGCAGGCACTGGCTCCGCATCATCCCGGTACCGGCGCCGGTACCGGCCCCGGGCGCGGCGCGGCGCGCTTCCGGGGCACGCACGGGGGGCGGGGCTACGCACGGGGGCGGGGCCGCCGAACCATATACATCAAAGGAGGGGGCGGGGCTTAAACAGAGGAGAATGGACGTGAATGGAAGGGGTGGGGTTGATGGGCGGGGTTATGGAAATTAGCGGCGCGGTCACGTTGCTATAGTGAGCGAACAGTGATTGACAGGGGGTTTATGTAAATGAAGGGGCGTGGTTTCCGCCGTTAGGATCCGTTCAGGCTGAAGTGATTGACAGGGCGTATGCAAACAAGGGGCGTGGTTTCTGCCGTTGGGACCCGTTCAGGCTGAAATGATTGACAGTGAGTATGTAAATTAGGGGCGTGGTTTATGCTATTGGACTGAATCCACGTGGCGCGATTGACTGGTCAGTGATGTAAATTAAGGGGCGTGGTTTTCATTACTAAAGGCAATCCATTAAAAATAATTGAAATTGTATTATGTAAATTAAGGGGCGTGGCTTACCAAAAGGGGCACAACCATCTTCTTTGATGCAAATTTATGTAAAAGAAGGAGAAAAACTGTGCACCACAGATACTTCACTTATGCAAATTAAGGGGCGTGGTTTCTGCTTTAAGATGGGTTCTATTGTATTTAAATGAGGGGCGTGGTCTCCTCTTGAAGCCCCTCCCACCTCCCAAACCCCTGAGGTTGCACCCCCAAAATTTGGGGATTTTTTTCCCAAAAAAATTGGGATTCCCCCCCCCAAATTTTGGGGTTTTCCCGCCTAAAACTGGGGGATCCCCCACCCCCAAAATTTGAGGATTTTCCCCCAAAATTTCGGGAAAATTCTCCAAAATTTCAGGAACTTTCCCTCCCAAAATTTGGAGAATTTCCCCCTAAATTTGGCATTTCTCTCCCTGAAATTTGAGGATTTTTTCCCCTAAAATTTGGGATTTTCACCCCTAAAATTGGGGAATTTTTCCCCTAAATTTTGGATTTTCACTCCTGAAATTTGGGATTTTTTTCCCCCTAAATTTGGGGTTTTCACTCCTAAAATTGGAATTTTTTCCCAAAAAATTTGGGACTTTCACCCCTAAAATTTGGGATATTAAAAAAAAAAAAATTGGAATTTTCACCCCTAAAATTGGGAATTTTTTTTCCCCAAAATTTGGATTTTCATCCCTAAAATTGGGATTTTTTTCCTCCCCCCCAAAATTCTGGATTTTCACCCCTAAATTTGGGATTTTTTTCCCCAAAAATTTGTGACTTTCACCCCTAAAATTTAAGATATTTTTTTAAAAAATGGAATTTTTTTCCCCGAAGATTGGGATTTTTTATCCCAAAATTGGGAATTTTTTCCCCCTAAAATTGGGATTTTTCCCCCAAAATTTGGGATTTTGCCCCGAAAGCACCAGGGGAGGTGGGGGAGGAGCAGCTCGTTTATTGGGGTCCCGTTTTTGGGGATTTTCCCCCCAAATTTGGGGCTCCCGGGGGGGGTCACAGCTCCAGGTCCTCGTCGGGGTCCTCGGGGTCCTCGGGGGGCGCCTCGGGCTCCGTCCTGGGGGGATTTGGGGCAAATTTGGGGATTTTGGGAAAAATTGGGGGCATTTTGGGAAAATTTGGGTACTTTTGGTGGAAAATTTTGAGAATCTTGGGAAAAATTGGGGAATTTTAGGGAAATTTGGGGGGAATTGAGGAGGTTTTGGGGGGAATTTAGGAATATTTCGGGGGAAAATTTGGGAGGTTTTGGAGGAAATTCAGGGAATTTTGGGAAAATTCGGGGGTTTGGAAAGAATTTGGGAGGATTTGGGAGGAATTTTTTGGGAATTCAGGGGAATTTTGGGGGGATTTTTAAGGATTTGGGGGTAAATTTTTGGGGGATTTTGGGAGGAATTTTAGGGTTTTTTTGGGCGGATTTTAGGGGGATTTTTAGCAAAGTTTGGGGGAAATTTGAGGGATTTTGAGGCAATTTAAGGAGGAATTTTGGGGGGATTTTGGGAGGAATTTCAGGAGTTTTTTGCTGGATTTTGGGGGGATTTTAGCAAATTTTTGGGGTTTTTGAAGGGGATTTTGGGAGGATTTTGGGAAGATTTTTAGGGTGATTTTGGGAAGAATTTCAGGTTTCTTTTGGTGGATTTTGGGGGGATTTTACCAAATTTTTGGGGAGTTTTGGGGGGGATTTTAGGGGGTTTTTGGGAGCAATTTTAGGGGGATTTGAGGAGGAGTTCCAGGGATTTTTTTAGTGGATTTTTGGGGTGATTTTGGGGGGATTTGGGGTCCCCAAACTCACCTGGGCAGGTACGGGGGGGTCAGGGCCGCCCGCGCCCCCCGCTCGGCCCCCGACAGCCCCAGGCGGAAGGTCAGGGGGGTCACCCCCAAATTTGGGGATTTTTGGGGCTTTTTGGGGTCTCCCCAATTTGGGGAGGGGTCCCCAAGAGTCGGGGGGGGGTTGGGCTGGGGGGGCCCCCCCAAGGAACCGTCGGGGAGGAGGGTGAGGGTCTCCTGGGGGGAGGGGAGAGGATGAAAGATCCCAAAATTCACCCCAAAATCAGCTCAAAATCACCCCAAAGTTCTCCTCAAATCCATCCCAAAAGCACCCTAAAATTTATCCCAAAAATGCCCCAAAATTCTCCCCAAATCCATCCTGAAATCACCCCAAAATTGCCTCAAAATCAGCACAAAATCACCCCAAAAATGCCCCAAAATTCTCCCAAAATCCATCTCAAAATTCAATCCCAAATTCACCCAAAATCACGCCAAAATTCACTCCCAAATCACCCCAAAATTGCCCCAAAATTCATCCCAAATCTCCAACCCACCCCAAAACCCACCAGAACCCCCCAAATCCTCCCCAATTTCCCTCAAATCCCCCCAAAACTTCCCCCAAATTCCTCAAATCCCCTTCTTTGGGGGGGATTTGTGGATTTTTGGGGGATTTGAGGAGTTTTATGGAGAGTTTTGGCGGGGGGATTTGGGGATGATTGACGGGATTTGGGATTTTTTGGGGCGGATTTGGGATTTTGGGGGGATTTGGGATTTTTTGGAAGGGATTTTGGGATGTTTGACAGGATTTGGGATTTTTTTGGGGGGGGATTTGAGGGGGAGGTTGAGGGGATTTCAGGAGTTTTGGGGAGGATTTGGGCACTTTGGGAGGGAAATTTGGGGATTTCGGGGGGGATTTGAGGGGAGTTTGGGAGAGACTCGAGAGATTTGGGGTCTTGGGGGGGAGAATTTTGGAGATTTTTGGGTGGATTTGGAGGATCTGGGGATGTCTGGGAAGGTTCTGGGGGGAATTTAGGGGTGTCCAGGGGAGATTTGGGGGCGTTTAGAGGATTTGGGAGGATTTTGGGGGGTCTTGGGGACGTTCAAGAGGCGCAGGAAGGAATTTGGGGTGGTTTTGGGGGGTCTGGGGGTGTTTTGGGGGGTATTTAAGGGGATTTTTGAGGATATTTTGGGGTTTTTTTAGATTTTGGGGGATTGATGATGTTTTTTTTGTGGGGGTTGGGGTGATTTTGGGGTGGTTTTGAGGTGGTTTTAGGGTATTTTAGGGTATTTTAAGGTGCTTTGGGGTGGTTTTGGGGGATTTTAGGGCATTTTTAGGATATATTTTGAAGTTTTTGGGCGGTTTTGGAGGATTTTAGAGGGCTTTTAGGGTGTTTTTAGGGTTTTTTGGTGTTTCGGGGTGTTTTTTTGGAGTTTTAGGGTGTTTTTTGGTAGTTTTCGGTGGTTTTGGGGGATTTTAGGGTATTTTAAGGTCCTTTCGGGTGGTTTTTGAGGATTTTAGGAGTTTTTTAGGGTGTTTTTACGTATTTTTTGGTGTTTTGAGGGGGTTTTTTGGGGATTTTAGGGGGTTTTTAGGGTGTTTTAGGGTATTTTTGGTGTTTTGGGGTGGTTTTCAGGGGTTTTAGGGTGTTTTTTGGTGGTTTTTGGGGATTTTAGGGGTTTTTTAGGGTGTTTTTAGGTATTTTTTGGTTTTTTGGGGCGGTTTTGGGGGATTTTAGGGGGTTTTTAGGGCGTTTTTTAGTGTTTTGAGGTGTTTTTTGGGGATTTTAGGGTGTTTTAGGGTATTTTTTGGTGCTTTGGGGTGGTTTTGGGGGGTTTTAAGGTGTTTTTTGGTGGTTTTGGGGGATTTTAGGGTATTTTAAGGTGCTTTGAGGTGGTTTTTGGGGATTTTAGGCGTTTTTAGGGTGTTTTTAGGGTATTTTTGGGGGTTTTGGCTGGTTTTCGGGGATTTTAGGGGTTTTTTTGTGTGTTTTCGGGTGGATTTGGGGGTCTTAGGGGTTTTTTTGTGGTTTGGGTGTTTTTTGGGGGACTTTAGGGTGTTTTTGGGGCGTTTTCTGGTGGTTTTTGGGGACTTTAGGGTGTTTTTGGGGTGTTTTTTGGTGTTTTGGGGTGGTTTTTGGGGACTTTAGGATATTTTTTGGTGTTTTTTGGTGTTTTGGGGTGTTTTTTGGGGACTTTAGGGTGTTTTTGGGGTGTTTTTTAGTGTTTTGGGGTGGTTTTTGGAGATTTTAGGGTTTTTTAGGGCGTTTTTACATATTTTTTTGGTGTTTTGGGGTGGTTTTCGGGGGTTTTAGGGTGTTTTTGGGGTGTTTTTTGGTGTTTTGGGGTGGTTTTTGGGGACTTTAGGGTGTTTTTGGGGTGTTTTTTGGTTTTTTGGGGTGTTTTTTGGGGGACTTTAGGGTGTTTTTGGGGTGTTTTTTAGTGTTTTGGGGTGGTTTTTGGGAATTTTAGGGGTTTTTTAGGGCGTTTTTACGTATTTTTTTGGTGTTTTGAGGTGGTTTTTGGGGACTTTAGGGTGTTTTTGGGTGTTTTTTGGTGTTTTGGGGGTTTTAGGGTGTGTTTGGGGTGTTTTGTGCCCCCCACTCACCGTTCCCTCACCGGGGGGCTCAGCCCCTCCTGGAATTGCTCCCGCGGCACCTCCAGCAGCACCACGAGCACCTGCTCGGCCCTGGGGGGGTTTGGGGGGCTCGGAGCTCTTCGGGACCCCCAAAAACCCCCCAAAACCACCCCTAAAACCTTCCAAACCCCTCTAAAACCCTAAAAACCCCCCCAAAAACCCCCAAAAACCACCCCAAAAACCTTCCAAACCCCTCTAAAACCCTAAAAACCCCCCCAAAAACCAAATCCCCTCCAAACCCCCCCATCCCGCACCTCCAGCTCGCCCAAACCTTCAGAGCCCCCCAAAATCCCCCAAAAAGCCCCAAAATCCCCCAAAATCCCCCCAAAATCGCGCGCACCCCTCACGAGCAGCAGCCCCCGGCCGCTCAGCGCCTCCAGCATCGTCGCGCGGCGCCTCCCGATGACGTCACCTACGGACGCGGGCGCCGCCATTTCCCCCGCGCGACGCTGCCGTACGGAAACGGGCGCCGCCATGTCTGAGCCGGCGCCTTATTGATGACGTAACCGGCGCAGAGATTATGTCATCGTACGGCAGAGCGCGCCGCCATGTTGGATAAGGAGGAATTTGGGGAATTTTGGGTTTTTTTGGGGGTCCCCGCGTTGGGTTTTGCCTCAGATCCTCTGGTTTGACCAAAAAGTGGCGAAACGGGCGAAAAAAGCGGGGAAAAGGGGAAAAAATTGGAAAAAACTCCCGGGGTCCATTCCGGGCTGGGCGCCGCCATTGCCACGCGAGGCAATTCCTGGGAATTCCTGGAATTCTCAGTTTTCCCGGAATTTCACTTTTGTTAACCCTTTTTTCGCCTTTTCCCAGGCTCATCCCGCTCCCTTTTCTCCCGGAATTTTCCCAATTCAATCCCGGTTATTGGAAATTAAAAAAAAAAAAAAAACCTTTTCGGGATTAAAAACCCGAAAATCTCATTTTTTATCGCCGCTCCAGGAGGGATTTGGGGCCGGAATAATCGGAATAATTCGGGGATTTGGGCAGGAAAACAGAAAATAAACGCCTTTGAGAAGTCCGGACCCGGAAGACCCCGAAAAACCACAAATAAATCAAGAAAAAGACACAAACCATCCCAAAAAATTTGGATTTTATTTTCATCCCGTACAAAATGATTGGCCAAAAAAACCCCGTGGGGAACCCCCCCCAAATTGGGGAAGGCGTCCCAGCACCAGCGAAAGGGGGGAAAAGCCGAAATTTGGGGGGAAAAAACCCGAAATGTTGGGGGGAAAGGGGGGAAAAATGCTGAAAATTTGTGGGAGGGAGAGGAAAAATAGCCAAAATTTGGGGGGAAAATACCCGAAAATTTGGGGGGTGGAGGGAAAAATGACCAAAATTTTGGGGGGAAAGGGAAAAAAGGCGAAATTCGCGGGGGGGTGAGGGGGAAAAGAACCAAAATTTTGGAGGGAGAAAGGGGAAAAAAGCTGAAAATTTGGGGGCGTGGAAGGGGAAAAGAGCCAAAATTTGGGGGGGGAAGAGGGGAAAAAAGCCGAAATTTGGGAGGGAGAAAATAGCCCGAAATTAACCCAAAATAGCCTGAAATTAACCCAGAATTAAGCCCCGCCCAGCCCAGGAACAGCGCTGAGCCGAAGTCGAACCTGGAGAGAGAATTTAGGGTGAGAAATGTCAAAAATCCCCCAAAAATTGTCTCTAAATAGCAAAAAACCCAATTAAAATAGCCCAAAATACCCCAAAATTAACCCAAAATATGCCAGAATTAACCCAAAACACCCCAAAATAGCAAAAAATCCGATCAAAATAACCCAAAATATCCTGAAATGAAGCCAAATATCCCAAAATTAACCCAAAATATCCCAAGGCCGCAAAAAATTCACCAAAATTTCCCCAAACCCGCTGGATTTCACCCCAAAATCCCCCCAGGAAATCCAAAACTCAACCAAAAAATCCATAAAAATCACCTTAAATCCAGAAAAATCACCCTAAAATCCACCAAAATGGCCCCAAATTGGCACCCCAAAACCCCCCAGGACCCCAAAAACCCCGAACTGTGCAGATTTCACCCCAAAATCCCTCCTTAAAATCCAAAACCTACCCAAAAAAAAAATCCATAAAAATCACCAAAAATCACCTTAAATCCACCAAAATTGCCCTAAAATCGACAAAAATCGCCCCAAATCGGTGCCCCAAAAAACCCCCAGGACCCCAAAAACCCCAAAACCCCCAAAATCACCGGAATTCACCCCAAATTTTACTGACTTGTAGTTCATGGGCACGGTGGCGTCGTAGAAATTGGAGACGATCCTGTGGCCATACCAGGAGCAGGCGACGAGCGCCAGCAGCCCTGGAAAACCCCAAAATCCACTGAAATCACCCCAAAATCCCCTGAAATCACCCCAAAAACCCAAAATCCGCTGAAATCGCCCCCAAAAAACCCCAAATCTGCTGAAATGGCCCCAAAAAAACCAAAATCCCCTGAAATTGCCCCCAAAAAAACCCAAAATCCCTGAAATCGCCCCAAAAAACCCCAAAATCTGCTGAAATCACCCCAAAATCCCCTGAAATCACCTCAAAAAAAAACAAAATCCATCGAAATCGCCCCAAAAAACCCCAAATAGGGCCAGGGGAGCCCAAAATCTGCTGAAATCACCCGAAAAAAAACCCCCAAAACCCACTGAAATTGCCCCAAAAAACCCCAAAATCCACAGAAATCACCCCATAAAACTCCGAATGGCGACGGGGAAGTCAAAAATCTGCTGTGTTCGCCCCCAAAAAAACCAAATGGGTATCCCATTGATACCCTATGGATCCCAGCCAGCGCCAGCCCCAGCGCCAGCAGCCCCCCGTGCGCCATCGCCGGACCTGGGGGCGTTATTGATCGGTATCGATCAGTTATTGATCGGTATTGATTGGTATTGGTACCCTATTGGTACCCTGTTAATATCCCATTGATACCCTATGGATCCCAGCCAGCGCCAGCCCCAGCGCCAGCAGCCCCCCGTGCGCCATCGCCGGACCTGGGGGCGTTATTGATCGGTATCGATCAGTTATTGATCGGTATTGATTGGTATTGGTACCCTATTGGTACCCTGTTAATATCCCATTGATACCCTATGGATCCCAGCCAGCGCCAGCCCCAGCGCCTGCAGCCCCCCGTGCGCCATCGCCGGACCTGGGGGCGTTATTGATCGGTATCGATCAGTTATTGATCGGTATTGGTACCCTATTGGTACCCTATTGGTACCCTGTTAATATGCTATTGATACCCTATGGATCCCAGCCAGCGCCAGCCCCAGTGCCTGCGGCCCCCCGTGCGCCATCGCCGGACCTGGGGGTGTTATTGATCGGTATCGATCAGGTATTGTTCGGTATTCCGGTTATTGGAAATTATATTGGTACCCTATTGGTACCCTGTTAATATGCTATTGATACCCTATGGATCCCAGCCAGCGCCAGCCCCAGCGCCTGCGGCCCCCCGTGCGCCATTGCTTGACCCTATAGACCCTCTAGAGCCATTATTGATCGCTATTGATCCGCTATTGGTATCCTATAGACACCCATGGGTTGGTACTACCCTATTGATACTCTATTGATCGCCATTGGTAGGCTACAGGCACCCTGGGGGCTCCTATGGGCAGCTGTAGTGACCCTATAGAGACCCTGTGGGACCCTATGGAGCCCCTGTGGAACCCGACAGAATCTTCTAGAACCCTATGGAACCCTGTGGAACCCGATAGAGACCCTGTGGAAACCGATAGAATCTTCTAGAACCCTGTGGAACCCTGTGGAACCCTGTGGAACCTGATAGAGCCCCTGTGGAACCCGACAGAATCTTCTAGAACCCTTTCTAGAACCACTATGGAACCCTATAGGCGCCTCATAGAACCTTCTAGAACCCTAGGGAACCCTACAGGCGCCTCATAGAACCTTCTAGAACCACTATGGAACCCTATAGGCGCCTCATAGAACCTTCTAGAACCCTAGGGAACCCTACAGGTGCCTCATAGAACCTTCTAGAACCCTAGGGAACCCTATAGGCGCCTCATAGAACCTTCTAGAACCACTATGGAACCCTATGGGCGCCTCATAGAACCTTCTAGAACCCTATAGCCACTCCATGGAACACCCTCAATCCCCAATCAATCCCCGATCAATCCCTGATCAGTCCCCCCCAATCAATCCCTAATCAATCCCCTCTCGATATCCAATCAATCCCCCATTGATCAATCCCCTATAGGTCCCCTATTGATCCGGTATCAATCCCCCTTTGATCCCTGATCAATGCCTGATCAATCCCCCCTCGATCCCTGATCAATACCTGATCAATGCCCTATAGGTCCTATTGATCCGGTATCAATCCTCCCTCGATCTCCCCTCGGTCCCCATTGATCAATCCCCGATCATTCCCCGATAGGCCCCTTATTGATCCACCATCGATCCCCACTCAATCCCCCCTTGATCCCCGATCAATCCCCACCGATGGATCCCCGAGCAATCTCCGATAGGTCTCCTATTGATCCGCCATCGATTCCCCCTCGATCCCTGATCAATCCCCACCGATCAATCCCCGATAGGCCCCTATTGATCGGCCATCGATCCCCCCTCAATCCCCGATCAATCCCCCCTCAATCCCTGATCAATCCCCACCGATCAATCCCAATAGGTCCCCGATTGGCCCCCTATTGATCCCCCCTCAATCCCCCCGTAATCCCTGATCAATCCCTGATCGATCCCACCAATCAATCCCCACCGATCAATCCCCGATAGGCCCCTATTGATCCGCCATCAATCCCCCCTCAATCCCCCCTCGATCCCCCCTCAATCCCTGATCAATCCCCACCGATCAATCCCCGATCGGCCCCCTATTGATCCGCCATCGATCCCCCCTCAATCCCCACTGATCAATCCCCGATCAATCCCCCCTCAATCCCTGATCAATCCCCACCAATTGATCCCTGATAGGTCCCTGATAGGTCCCCTATTGATCAGCCATCAATCCCTCCTCAAATCCCCCTCAATCCCCGATCAATCCCTGATCAATCCCCACCGATCAATCCCTGATCAATCCCCGATTGGCCCCTATTGATCCGCCATCGATCCCCCCTCAATCCCCGATCTATCCGCGATCGATCCCCACCGATCAATCCCCGATCGGCCCCTATTGATCCGCCGTGGATCCCCGCTCACCTGCGGGCCCGGCGGCGGCTCCAGGTGGGGTCGGGGCAGGGTGGGGGGGGGCAAAGGTGAGCGCACCTGTTCATAACGGCCGCTGACGTCACCGCTGACGTCACCGCCCCGCCCCGGGGGGGGTCTCAGAGGAATTTCGGGGGGGCCCGGGGAGATTTGGGAGGTCCTGGGGGGTTTGGGGATGTTTTGGGTGGGCTTAGGGGAGATTTTGGGGGGCTTGAGGGGACCGGGGGGGACATTTGTGGGGATTTTGGGGTGAATTTCAGCGACTTTTGGGGCTTTATGGGGATTTTGTGGGGGTTGGGGCAAAACTGGGGGGATTTTAGGGGATTTTGGAGGAATTCGGGGTGTCCTCAGGTGGGTTTAAGGGGTCTCCAGGTGAATTTTGGGACTCCCAGGTGAGTTTTGGGGTTTCCCACGTGAATTTTTGGGGTCCCCAGGTGCATTTTGGAGTCCCCAGGCGAATTTTTGGGGGTCCCCAGGTGGATTTTGGGGGTCCCGGGGCGGCCCTCCCCCCCGCCCCCTCCCATTCAAAGCCAAACCCAAGCGATGACGTCACCCGAGAACCGCCCGGCCACGCCCCGGAGGTTGATTGACAGAATCCCAAAGAGCTGGGCGTGGCTAACGGCAAAACCACGCCCGTTCGTTACGGGAAACTCCGCCCAGTGACGTCACCGGCGCCATGGCGGCCCCGCCCGGGAATGAAACAGAAACCGAAACTTTTGGGGGGAATTTTGGGTCCCCCTTGAACCCCCCAAAACCCCCAGGACCCCCCAAAATCCTCCCCAGGGACCCCAAATCGCCCTCACAACTCCAAATTTCCCCCCCAAACCCCCAAATTTCTTTCCAAAACCCCAAATTTCC